>NW_020872519.1:275954-278454 GCF_003789085.1 Penaeus vannamei
AATTTTACTTTAAGGTTTGAAAAAAAACGAACCTTTTACTTTTGCTTTAAAATTTTACTTTAAAGTTTGAAAAAAAAAATTTACTTTTGCTTTAAATTTTTACTTTAAAGTTTGAAAAAAAAACCTTTACTTTTGCTTTAAAATTTTACTTTAAAGTTTGAAAAAAACGAACCCTTTACTGTAAAATTTTACTTTAAAGTTTGAAAAAAAGCGAATCTTTTACTTTTGCTTTAAAATATTACTTTAAAGTTTGAAAAAAAACGAACCCTTCACTGTAAAATTTTACTTTACAGTTTGAAAAAAAAAGAAAAACGAAATCATGAATTGGCTCCCTCGTTTTGTTCGCTCCTGCCTCCGCGCGGACGGAATCGCGTTCCATTCTCACTTACGTCAGCAGGACCGCAGAAGTTAATCCGAAATGCCGTCTTGCCAATCTCGGATCAATTATCAACCGCCGGGGGATTGGAAGCTGGGGATCCGTGTGATTAAGAAAGTCGTGTTGTAATGAGATTAGGCGGTGATCAGTGGCTTGGGGGGGGGGGGAGAATTCAACATTCCTCTCTATGCATCGCTGTGTCGGTGTCAGGCGGGGATGGGGGGGGGGGGGGAGGTGGGCATTGCGCTCTTAATTGCTTTGGTTATTATATGTGTGTATGGATATACACGCGCTGACCTAGGTAAAAAATAAAACTCTCTTCTCTCTCTCTCTCCCCCCCCCTCTCTCTCTCTCTCTGGATCTTTGCTGAATAAAATATTTCTCCACCTCCCTCTATCATATGCTACTTCTACCACTTTTCTGTCTTCAGTGTTATTTCCAAGTCTAAGCATGGGGTCGATCTTCTTTAGATTTTCACCTACACTTGAGATCCAAGTGGTTTTAGGTCTTCCTGGTGGTATTTTAACTGGAATTAAGGCTTCTGAGAGGGCTTGTCTTGTTGGTGCTTGGGATGGTTATCTGAGTAGATGACCAAGCCAACCTATATTTCTTTTCTTTTTAATACGGACGGTCAAATAAACACTTTTGAGTAGTATCGATATCCGCGCTATGCAGTGCGCAGCTTATCGTGATCCAACACTTCTTTAAGATTTTCAAAAAACAACCCTCGATCCTCTTTGTCGAAGGCTTTTGAGATGTCCAGAAGTACTGGGATTTCATAAGTACCTGATGTAATAGCTTTCTTCACAAGCACTTTGCGTGGAAATAACTCGATGGTACTCCTGCCATTTTTATAGCCAGCTCGATTGATGGGTATCTTTCTGTTTAACGTTGTGTGTGTGTGTAATCATACAGATGGTTAATATTTTTGGAATTATGCTCAGTAAGATTACTGGTCTGAGGTTAATTGGAGTTTTCCTTTCTTCTTTCCATACTGAAGGTGTTATCCAAATTCCGTCTTTTACCTTTTTTTCGGATGATTTCTTGTTTTCGAGATTTCATTTAGCTGCAGTTCCTTATGTAATTTCTTCTGGACCGTATTTCAGCTGTTCAACGACGATAAGGCCCATTCTTGTTTTTTTATATTCTTGAATCTAATTTTTTTTTTTTTTCTTTGGTAAAAGGCTTGTTCGATTGCTTTGGCGGAACGTCTGTGAATTTCTTTTTTTCTGCATTGAACATGACTTTGAAAAAAATGGTCATATTTTTAGTTACTTCTTGCTCCTTATCTTAATCTTCGTCATCAACCATGATTTCAGTTTTTGGGCTTGATTCTTAGTTGTTTTCTAATGGTTTTGTACATTCTTGTTCAATAATTATCCTTTGTATTCTCTATTTCTTCCATGTCTTCAATGTTTTTTTCCTCAATCTCTGTCCTTCACGATAGCTTTAGTTTTCTTATTTCTAATTTGAAAGTGTTTCTTTTTTTTCTGGAACATCTCTGGTATTAATATTTATTCTCATTTTCTTCTGCTCATCTGACATTTTCTTGACTTCTGGAGTTTCCACTGCTTTACCACTTGTGCTTGATTTGATCTCTCCAAGAATTCTTTTTTTTTTTCTGGTTCTCCGTGACAAGCTCGCACGGTGCTGTCCGATCTTCTCTGTTCAATTCTAGCTTCTGGATTCTATAAGAAATTCTCTCACTTTCTATTGGTATTTGGGCTTTGCATTCAGGTAATTTGAGCTCTACGGTGTTGCATTTTCTTGTTTTGAACTCTTCCTGGATTTTTTTTTTCTTTTTTTTCCGCTTGTTAGTGTATTTGGCCAGAGCTAGTCGATGGACCGAACAATATAATTATGAATATTTAGTAATAGTTTCTTACCAGGACATCATCGTTTTTATTTCTTATCTTCTTACCATTATTCGGTTTGTCCGGATTCTTCCATGTTCTGCGTAGCTCTAGGTCTTATCTGACTGCAAAGTCCAACAAGTATTCCACATTTGCTCTCAGTTTCTTCCTATATTCTCTCTGTGCTGTTCAAATCCACTCCCAGCTTTGACATGAAAATTCCCTACTGTTGTTAAAGTGTTATTCTTCTGCACTCCCTCGATTAAACTAT
>NW_020872519.1:288454-290954 GCF_003789085.1 Penaeus vannamei
CTGGTGCCAAGTAATGAAATACTAAAATCTAGAATTGTGCTTTTGTAACTCAAGGACATTTTACATTGATAAAAAGAGAGAGAGAGAGAGAGAGTGAGAATATATATATATATATATATATATATATATATATATATATATATATACATACATATATATATATATATATATATATATATAATATATATATATATATATATATATATATATATATATATATATTATATATTATAGAGAGAGAGAGAGAGAGAGAGAGAGAGAGAGAGAGAGAGAGAGAGAGAGAGAGAGAGAGAGAGAGAGAGAGATAATGATAATATAGAAAAGAATTGGTTTCCTAAGGTATAACAATAATAAATCTGATCCAGAGAATAAAGGTAGAATGCAACCTTCAACCACAGCACAAGAATATATAAACTTTAAAATCTGTTTTTAAAGAAAGAAAGAAAAAAAAAAATCTCTTGAGCACAGAGCAACAAAATGAAAATACAAAGAAACAAGTAAAAAAGAAAAATAACAAATGAAATGAAATAAAACAGAAAAATAACAAATGAAACAAAATAAAATAGAAAAAATAAAAAACAATAAAATTGAAATAAACTGAATTCACAACAATTTACTTTATGTGGAAGGTTTCGAAACATGACAGGAAATCCAACAGACACATGATATTGCAGACTTGATAATGAAACGGGTCATGCAACATAGTTTAGGAACAGTTTATTCGGAATCTTATCTTGATTTGATAGGAATTGTCTCGGAGGTTCTCAAGTGCTTCCCTTTGGTTCGAATCGAGGGCCAAAGAGGGGTTCAAAAAGCGGTTCAAGGAGGTATTCGAGTCCAGGATGAGGGTTCGGAACTAGAACCAAGTAGGGGTTCAAAATGAAACACAGCACACGTACACACACACACACACACACACACACACACACACACACACACACACACACACACACACACACACACACACACACACACACACACACACACACACACACACGCACATACACATACACTATTTAAGTAGCTATTCGACTACAGGATGAAGGGGTTCGAAACTAGAACTAAGTAGGGTTCAAAAAGAGGTTCAAGAAGGTATTCGACTCCAGGATAAAGAGGGGGATTGGAACGAGAAAAAAGTGGTTCAAAACCGCAATAGTGTTTGGAACAAGGATCAAGTAGGGGTTTAAAAAGAGGTTCGGAACCAAGATCATGTAGTTAGGTTGTCGAAAAGAAAGTTAAAAGAGTAGGGTAGAAAAATGAAGGACGGGAAGTGTAAGCAAAGAGAGAGAGAGAAAAAAGAAGAATGAAATACAAAAAACGAAAGGAGATTAACAGCATAATCATAATAGGGAGGGAAATGAAAATTAGTATATGAGGTGAAGGGAAAAAATAAAGAGATGTAACTCCAAACGGAAAAGAGAGAAAAGAATGCAAAGATTAAGAAGAAGAAGAAGAAGAAGAAAAGGGAGTGAGGGGACATGTCGCTTTAAGATTTCTATTTAGACAACAGAATAATAATAAAAAAAAGATAAAGAAAGAGATTATCTAACTAAACGGATACAGTGTGGCTATAGAATACGCACTGGCAAATATATTTCATTTCCTTTTAATAATTCTTCTCAGAACGTATTCATTAACCTCCTAGAAGAAGAGAAGAAAGAGAGAGAGACAGAGAGAGGAAGAGAAGAAGAGGGAGGGAGAAAAAGAGAGAGAGAGAGAGAAGAGAGAAGAGAGGAGAGAGAGAGAGAGAGAGAGAGAGAGAGAGAGAGAAAGAGAGAAGGGAAGAGGGAGAAAAAAGTGAGAATGAGAGAGAGAGAGAGAGAGAATATGCGAAAATACAGAATGAAAAATATAGACAGATCCACAGGCTATCATAAGCATTTTCAATATGGATCCTATACTTTACAGGTTTTTGTTTTCTGTTCCTTATTAGCTCACATTTGAAATTCTACGAAATTACATGAAAAAGATAATAATATCTGTATAAATAACTTCTGTTTGTGCATCCAATTTTGTAGAAAAAGTACTAATCATCATTAAACATTCATTGCAGAAACAAGACTAAATGCTTTTGTATACTTATATTCTATTGAAATCACCAACAACGATAAGTTTTTTTTTTTTTTTTTTTTTGAATTGCATAAATAAAGAAAGAAAGGAAAACAAAAAACTAAATTATAATGAGCTGTTATTTGCCACTTTCCTCTGAACTTCTGTGTAGAAAAGCGTTTGATGATGAAAGAAAATGAAGTAATTAAGTCCAGGAAGCAAGCAAAATCAAAGGGAACAGGTACCGTGGCATTGCCGGATGTCAGTGCAACCTGCATTATTAAAGGAAGTTCTTTATACTCATTGTTTTATGTTGTGTGACGTTGAGTAACACATTATGCTCTAATTATTTCCCTTGCTTTATGGATATCCGCTTGGGTGCGTTCGAGTTTATTGAATCTTCCCTTTTCTTGTCTTGTTTGGGTAAGCTATTGTCAGATCGTAATTAAAT
>NW_020872519.1:295954-303454 GCF_003789085.1 Penaeus vannamei
AAAAAGAAGATAGAGTGTTTTGGTATTCTGGCTGAAATCCAGTGCAGAGTTTTTACATTTCTAACATACGGAGTCAACAACTAAATAATTGGATTTTGATGTAGCTGTCACTCAACCGATAATACGTTAGTGTACACCAAGGCCTTGAACTTCAATATGATAATAACGATAACAATAATTCTAATGGTAGTTATCATTCTAACAGTTATAAGGTTGATAACGATGATAATGTAATCAATGACAGTAGCAATGATTAGGATTATGGTAACAATGATAATGATAATAGTAATTATAATGGTAAAATTAGTGATAATGATATTGATAACAGTAATAATAAAAAACAGTAATCGTAGTGATAATGATGATGATAATGATGATTATCATGATGACAACGTTAATTATGATAACGATGATGATGATGATGAAATAGATAATAATTATAATAAGGAGATGAATAAAAAAAACGATAGAAAGGCATTAAAATCAACAGATACAAACATCAACAGCAAAGAGTGCCACATTTTGCAACATGACATCATCCGGTCATTAATTCCAGGTACCAAATCCTAGATAATATATGATTAATGATGTCTAATAGGATGTATTAACTAGATTGCATTTTCGAAACCAAACAAAGTATTCCTGTCTTTGTTTTTAAAGTCTATGATTTATTACGCGGAAAAAAGCGCTCATTAATACAGAACATGTATCATAATGAATCTGATTGAATATGATATAAGAGAGGTATATATAAATACACGTTTGCTCCTGTATCATTCTGAATAATACCGAACCGGGCCGGATGCGGATGAATATCAAGGGAATATGCAAATAGTGAAATTGTATAGGGGCGATTGTTGCGCGTGCATGAAGCTGCTTCCCGAGATCAAAGGAAAAGTTAATTGACAACATTTGCTATCATAATTCCACACTGAAAAAAAAAACGAATGTTAAAACTGATTAAAATGTAAATATTGATAGATGACGCTGTTACCGGTTCTATATATGCACCGCTGGCATTTCTATTGTAACAGTATTTAGAGCCTCCATTAGAATTAAAATCATTTTCTAATTGTTACGAAATTAGGAAATTAATCAAAGTTTTAAGTTCTTTATTGATACTTTTTCATAGTTTTTTATATGATAATTTCAAGGATATCGGTTCTTTAATTAGGAATTATTTAAAGGTTTTTAGCTCTTTATTATATTTTCATAGTGTTTTATATGATAATTTCAAGGGTATCGGTTCTTTAAGGAGAAGTTTAGAAATGAATAAATAAATGAATTGATTAATACGCTGATGGATTCTCTTTACGCAACACATTCATGGATTTCTCAGCTTTTATTATCTATCTTTATCTATGTATTTGTGTGTTTATCTGGTTGTCTGTCCGTCTGTCTCTCTCTCTCTCTCTCTCTCTCTCTTTTCTCTCTCTTCTCTCTCTCTCTCTCTCTCTCTCTCTCTCTCTCTCTCTCTCTCTCTCTCTCTCTCTCTCTCTCTCTCTCTCTCTCTCTCTCTCTCTCCCTCCTTCCTCCCTCCTCCCTCCCTCCTCTCTCTCTCTCTCTCTCTCTCTCTCCTCGTCCTCCCTCTCTCTCCCTCCCTCTCTCTTTCTCTCTCCTCTCTCTCTCTCCTCCCTCCTCTCTTTTCTCTCCTCTCTCTTCTCATCTCTCTCTCTCTCTCTCTCTCCTCTCTCTCTCTCTCTCTCTCTCTCTCTCTCTCTCTCTCTCTCTCTCTCTCTCCTCTCTCTCTTTCTCTTTCTTTCTTTTTCTCTCTCTCTCTTCTCTCTCTTCTCTCTCTCTCTCTTCTCTCTCTCTCTCTCTCTCTCTCTCTCTCGTCATCTCTCTTCTCTCTCTCCCTCTCCCTCCCTCCCTTCTACCTCTCTTCCTCCTCCCCTCCTCCCTCTCCCTCTCTCTCTTCTCCTCCTCGTCCCTCCTCCCTCCTCTCCCTCCCTCCCTCCCTCCCTCCTTCCTCCTTCCTCCCTCTCTCCCTCCCTCTCTCCTCTTCCCTCCCCCTCTCTCTCCTCTCTCCCTCCTCTCCTCCCCCCTCCCCTCATCTCCTCTTCTCTCTTCTCTCCTCTCTCTCTCTCTCTCTCTCTCTCTCTCTCTCTCCTCTCTCTCCCTCCTCCTCCCTCCTCCCTCCCTCCCTCCCTCCCTCCCTCCCTCCCTCCCTCCCTCCTCCCCCCTCCTTCTCCCTCTCTCTCTCTCCTCTTCCATTAAACACCACCATAGAAACCTGCTGTATCTATTCGCCATGAGAAAAAAAATGTATCTCTTTCTTCACTCTTCTTTCCCGCGCCATAAGCCGTTCTCCGCTAAAGAAGCTTCTAGAACGGTCTCCGGATTTTTCCCGAGTCATGGCTCCCTCGTCAGAGAAAGAGAGGAAGAAGGAAGAAAGAAAAAAGAGGAAAAGAAGGAGAAGAAAATAATGAACAAAAAGAAGAAAGAAAAAATCGTCATTTAATATCGTTGCCCCCCGGAAGATATGCTTTCGGTTTTTTTTTTTTTTTTTTTTTATCATCACATTTATTGGGTAACTTCTGCTTGATTATAATTCATTTCTTTTTTTAAGTCAATAATCATCATTTTGAAACTTTTATCTTAAAATATTTTACATGAGAAAGCCTTTTTAACATTGTCTTTTGTATTTTATTTTTATTTCCTTCTTTTCGGGAAAATGAGAAGCACAAAATTGATAGAAAGAAGAGAGAGAGAGAGAGAGAGAGAAGAGAGAGAGAGAGAGTGAGAGAGAGAGAGAGAGAGAGAGAGAGAGAGAGAGAAGAGAGAGAGAGAGAGAGAGAGAGAGAGAGAGAGAGAGAGAGAGGAGAGAGAAGAGAGAGAAGAGAAGAGAGGGAGAGAGAGAAGAAGAGAGAGAGAGAGAGAGAGAGAGAGAGAGAGAGAGAGAGAGAGAGAGAAGACGAAGAAAGAGAAAGAGAGCGGCGAGGCGAGAGAGAGAGAGAAAGACAGAGAGAGAAAGAAAACGAAAGCCAGAGAAACTACGAAGGAAAAAAAAAAAAAAAACTAAAGAAAAAGGAAGACAGAAAGAAGTAAGAGAAAAAGGGAAGAATTGCGACCAAATTGTAAATTCCTCTCCTTTTTTTATGAATGGGAGAGCGGGAAGGGGAGATGGCTGGATGCAATATGAATGAGTTTATGCATTACGTAATGTCATTTTCTTGAGGGTAAGATACTACTTCTTTCTTGAATGGCGATGGGATTTTGAAGGGGAAAAAAATGCACATACACATTCATACACACACGCACACAGACGCACACATACATACACACACACACACACGCACATACATACACGCGCACACACACATGCATGCACACACACGTATATACACCCACACACACAAACACAGACACACAATATAAATATCATACAATGCACACATACATGCGTCATACATACATACATACATAAATGCATGCATACATCATAAATATATGTATACATACACACATACATACGTTCATACATACATACATACATACATACGTAACTTCATACATACATTAGTTCATACATACATACGTAACTTCATACATACATATACACAAATATTCATACATACATGCATATATAAGTACACACACACATACATACATGCATAATAATAATGTTACTCCTACACTTTGTGGTTCTGAAAATTGTCAGTGTAAACATTCACCCAGTTGTATTTTGTCAAGTCGTTTAGGCAGCTGTGCGACAAAATGTTCTATGTTATTCATGAAATCAAGGCAGATAGCTGTGTGATGTTCTTTGGTAGACACGGATATTTTTATTATTTTCTGTGGCTCGGTAAATTCGTATTTATATTTACTGGTTTTATTTGTGAAGTGATTTTATTCCTGCAAGTTCGATGAGTGAAATGACTCTTCGTTATAGTGGCTTAATATTCAGCGTCAAAGTGTTGTGATAAGATTCAGAGTTATTGAGAGTTATTAAGTGTTAAATCATTGAATTATTATCATGAGTGTCACTTGATATTAATCACGACTTTCTTGATATTATAGTTTATTCGCAAGAGCAAGAGGATGTCTAATTAATTATGTCTTCAAGAGAGAGGCGGGATCCAATACTTTTTTGATACGTCTTTGGGCAATATTAATTTACCTGTCAGCGTCATCAATTAATAAAATCTGTGTGTGGGAGATCTTATCAAGCGATTGCCAGATTGTGGGTATGATATATTGAGGAAAATCGTGTATTTCATAACTTTCATTTGTTTATTTATTTATTTTTGATAAATGTTTTATTGCTGATTTCTTTATATCTAGGATTATAGTCAGGAGTTCATGATCAGTGTTTTGGTATGGAAGAGAGATAGAGAGAGAGAAGAGAGAAGAGAGAGAGAGAGAAGAGAGAGAGAGAGAGAGAGAGAGAGAGAGAGAGAGAGAGAGAGAAGAGAGAAGAGAGAGAGAGAGAGAGAGAGAGAGAGAGAGAGAGAAAGAGAGAGAGAGAGAGAGAGAGAGAGAGAGAGAGAGAGAGAGAGAGAAGAGAGAGAGAGAGAGAGAGAGAGAGAGACAGGAGAGGAGAGACAGAGAGAAGAAAGAGACAGAGAAACGAAGAGAGAGAGAGAGAGAGAGAATAAATGCCTCCCTTGAAAAAAAAAAAAAAAAAAAACGAAAAATATGAACCCGAAATTTCATAATTACAATAATAACCATCTTCCTCAAAAAAAAAAAAAAAAAAAAAAAACTGACCGAGAGTATACAAATCCATGCATTAAATAGAAAGAAAAAAAGAAAGAACGAAAGAAATTCCAGCTGAAGGGGAAACTCATGTAAAACGAGCTTAACACAGCTCGCTTCCCACGCCAAATCCTCCGCGGTCTTCAATGCAAATTCGTAAATAAACACAAAACATGATATTCCACTGAGAAACGCCCACTGGCAGTAAAAGTGGGCGCTTGTCGGCTGCCTGGGTGGTTTGTGGGCGAGGAAGAGCCAGCGAGTAAGCCAGGCAGGAACCCACAAGTTGGATAAGTTGCTAATTAAACCTTAATTCTAATGAGAGTGCATTATTTATGTTGTTATTTCGGTTCCGTGAGAGGAATATGTTTTGCGCACTTTGTTTTTGTGTTGGGTTATGTATTTTTTTTTTTTTTTTTTCGCTCTTTTTAACGTCTGTCACCTTTATCTTTTACTCTGGCGGTCAGTCAATCTTCTGTCGGTCTGTTTCTGTGTTCTTGTCTTCGCTCTCTTTCTCCTCCTTTAACCTTCTCTCTCTTTCTATTTCTTTCTGTCTGTCTGTCTGTCTATCCCCCTCTCGCTACCTCTCACTTTCGGTGTCGCGTCTGTCTGTCTGTCTGTCTGTCTGTCTGTCTCTCTCTCTCTCTCTCTCTTCTCTCTCTCTCTCTCTCTCTCTCTCTCTCTCGCTCTCTCTCTCTCTCTCTCTCTCTCTCTCTCTCTCTCTCTTTCCTCTCTCTCCCTAACGAAAATTAAAAGATGTTTTCTCATAACAGAGACAATGTGTGATTACTTTTGAAACTCACTGCTTGTTCTCTGTCCTCTTCTTTCTCTAACTTTTTCCTCGAGCCACAAGTTTTCGAGATAAATCTCTTCTCTCTCTCTCTCTCTCTCTCTCTCTCTCTCTCTCTCTCTCTCTTTCTTTCTTTCTTTCTTTCTCTTCTCTCTCTCTCTCTCACTTTCTCACTTTCTTTTTTCGTTCTGTTCTGTCTGTCTGTCTGTCTGTCTGTCTGTCTCTCTCTCTCTCTCTCTCTCTCTCTCTCTCTCTCTCTCTCTCTCTCTCTCTCTCTCTCTCTCTCTCTCTCTCTCTCTCTCACTATTTTTATTCCTCCTTTTACTCTCTCTTCTCCTCATTCTCTATCAATCCATCTAATTTTCTGTCTGCTTTCTGTCTTCTTGTCTGTCTATGGAGTTTGCAGTCAGTAAACCGTAAAGACGTTGATTCATAATAAATAGTGTCACTATTTTTGTTGGAATTCTTCAGGAAGAGAGAGAGAGAGAGAGAGAGAGAGAGAGAGAGAGAGAGAGAGAGAGAGAGAAGAGAGAGAGAGAGAGAGAGAGAGAGAGAGAGAGAGAGAAGAGAGAGAGAGAGAGAGAGAGAGAGAGAGAGAGAGAGAGAGAGAGAGAGAGAGACAGAGACAGAGAAAGAGAGAGAGACAGCCAGATATACATATCGATAGATAGAGAGAGAGAGAAAAAGCTAAAGAAAGAGAGAGAGCGAGTGAATAAGGAATGTCAGAGCGCCAGAGGCTCAGGTACATAATGGCAACACATGGCCACATCAACAAACCTCGCCATGGCCAGAGTGAAGGGGCAACTCAGCCATTCAGTGAGAGGAAAGACCGATGTTCAGTGCGTTTTATGTTCCTTTTTATGGGAGACTAAATTGAAAGACCGGTGATGAATTGTTGGTGGCCTGCACAGTGGTCTTTCTTTTGTGGGGGGAAACAATCGGGTGTTTTTCCCTCCCCTCCCTTCCCTCTGTCCGTCCCTCTTATACTTATCTTTTTCTCTCTCCCTCCCTTTCTTTCCTTCCTCCCTCCCCCTCTCCCTATTTCACTTCCCTCTCTGACTCTCTTCCTTCCCTCCCTCCCTCCCTCGCATACCTCCCTCACCCCTCTCCCTCTCTCCTCTTCCCTGCCCCCCTCTCCCTCTCTCTCTCTTCCCTGCCCCCCTCTCCCGTCTCTCTTCCTTCTCTCCTTTTCTCTCCCTCCCCTATCCCTCCCTCACACCTCCCTCCCCCCCTCTCCCTCTCTCTCTTTCCTCCCTCCTCCCCACCCCCCTCCCTTTCCCTCCCTCCCAACATGTCTGACATACCTGTTACCCTTTTACCTTTTCCTCCCTCTTCTTACCCTAATACTATTGCCTTACCTCTGTTCTATCCGATTACACCTCTTCTGTGCTCTTACCTTTCACTTCCCTATTGTTCTTACCTCGACACCACTCCTCCCTTGCTCTTACCTCAACGCCCCTCCCTCCCTTGTTTTACCCTGACAACACTTCCTCTCCTGTTTTTCCCCCAATAACTCATTCCTCTGTCCTTTTCACATACTTTTACTCAGCCACCTCTGCCCAATTGCTCCTCCCCCTACTCCATCTCCGCTTTTGCTCTTACCCCAACATCACTGGCCTTACCTCACTCCCCTTCTCTCCCCTCCCCTCTTATTCTTTACCCTAAAACCCCTGTAACTTCCCCTTTCGCAACCCCACCCCCCTCCCCTCTTTTATCTGTAAAAAAGAAAAAGAAAAAAAGAAAAGAGAGAGAGAAAGGAAGAAGAAGAAGAAAAAAAAAGAAAGAAAGAAAGAAAGAAAAAAAAAAATATAATATATTGTTGATTCTTTATTCGTTCACACACTAATGATGAACAGAAAACCTTCATCTTTCTACTTCCTCTTTTCATTTCTTTACTGAGCGTGAGAGTAACACCAGGAGAACCTCCCCTCCCCCCCCCAAAAAAAAAAAATCGTTTAGCCTTTATTTTCTTTCAGAAAAAAAAAAAAAAAAAACTATGGAGACAATGCTGC
>NW_020872519.1:313454-316724 GCF_003789085.1 Penaeus vannamei
TCACGGACCCGAAAGTAAGTAACAATTGAACAGGAATTGGCAATTCGGGAAATGAGAGACCTCACTAAACACGCAAGTCGGTGCACGGTACAACTGAACCGGGAGTGTTCGGAAGCGTTGGTGAAACTGCTTCGAAATCCAACGAAACACCTGGACAGGGTAGACGACACAATGAACTGATCTTTGCCTTTCTGAAACAGTTTCGGAAATCAACGAGACACATGGAGAAAGTAGACCTCGGATCGCTATAATCTTTGCCTATAGTTCGTACAAATGAATGGAAAACAAATAATCTCCTAAAAGTTGTTAAATCCCTACCTGAGATGAAGAAGATTTATAGTCATGGAATTCTCAGAGAGATATTCTAAGAAGTAACATGAGGCAGCGAACACAGACAAGGAATATATTCAGTGGGTTTAAGCAATGTCGTGGTTTATATATTTCGAATAAACAATTTCTTACACACCCTCTAGACTATGCAGGAAGACGAAAGAATTATGGAAGACAATAAGAAGAAGGAAAAAAGAATAATGAAAAACGATGAATATTTTCCTTAATGGTTCTTTAGAAGAAGGGATAAGGACTTCCAGCTACGGAAAGATCCTCAGCAAACAGAGAAATTTTTTTTTCCAGAAGTTAAGGAGATTCAGAATCAGAAGGATAAATAATTTAGATCGCTTATCATACCTGTACTGGTTATGCGACAAAGCTTTGACGAAAAATGTGATTTCATCTCTCTCTCTCTCTCTCTCTCTCTCTCTCTCTCTCTCTCTCTCTCTCTCTCTCTCTCTCTCTCTCTCTCTCTCCCTCTCTTCTTCTCTCTCTCTTCTCCTCCTCTCTCTCTCTCTCTCTCTCTCTCTCTCTCAAACTTCTTATTCTTTAAGGACCTTGTACACCATTCCAGGAAAGAGTATAATATAATCTACTGAAAAAAAGAAGAAGAAAAAAAAAAGAAAAAAAAAAACTCAATGCAATTCCTTATAAGAGTTCGAGCCATTTTATATATTTAATGATTCCTCAGCTTACCATTTCAAGTATACAGGACCCACATACACCCCACAAATATAGTGTGTGTGTGTGTGTTTATTTTATTTATTTAATTATTCATTTATACACACACCTGACAACAGTGATGCTCATCCACCATTGCAGACAAGAAGAAAAATATAGGAACTTCGTAAACAGTCAACATCATTTACTACAAATTATGATAATAATGATGATTATAATAATGATAACAAACATAACTATAATAATAGTAATGATAATGATACAATAATGATAGTAAGTAATGATAAGAAACACAACAATATATATAGAATAACTAAATAACAATAACTGAAAACATCAACAACGATAATAATAACAACATAATATAACAACCACAACAGCGAGACCCGATAACCAAGGACATAGGAACAAGCGCGTGTCAGCCCCCCCCCACACCACCCCCAATCACAAGCCCAACACCCCCCCACCAAGCCCCAACCCCCTACAGCACCCCCCCACACCACCAAACCCCACCCCCCACCCCCAACCACCAAATCCCCACCCAACACCCCCTACCACCAACACCCGCAACCCGCAACCCCACCACCACCAAGCCCCCCCTAACCCCACCACAAACCCCCACTCCAAGCCCCCCACCAATCCCCACCCCAAACCCCCCTCCCACCACCCATCCCAATCATTCCCTCCACCACCCATCCCAACCTCCCCACACCATCCCCCCAATCCCCAACCCCTCCCACACCAATCCCAACCCCCCCAACCCCACTCCCCACCCCACTCCACCAAGCCCCGTACCACCAAACGCACACCCAACCCGCAACGCAACCCCCCCCACACCCCCTCACCCCACTCAACCCGCAATTCCCCACCACCAATCACCTTCCACCACCCCAACCCCAACCCCACCAACCCCGCCGAACCCCCACCACCCTAAGCCACCTTCGCCGCTGCCGTCACCTTACTACAGTAGCCCTGCGCCCTGACTCACTCTCGTCTCGTGAATATTACATGGACTCGCTGGTGGTGCTTCGCTTTGTCCACACTTTTCCATGTGGCGACTTTTTTTTTTTTTTTTTTTTACTTTACTTTAGAAGACTTTCTGAAATTTTGATTCGGGCAACTTTGTGTGGGGGGTACTTTTTTTTGTTTTTGTTTTTTTTTATTATTTTTTTTCTTTCTCTCTATCTCCAACTCTCTTTTTTTTTGCATATCGTTTTTCTTGTTCTTTATTTTTTTTCTTTCTTTTTTGGTTGTTGTTGTTGGTTCTCTCATTCTGTGTTTTTTTTCTCTTTATTTTTATTTTTTTTTTTTTTCTTTTTTTTTGGGGGGGGGGTTGGTTGGTGGATCTTTGTCAAAATAGGATTTTTTTTAGACCTGATAACCTCTGAAGCTTGTGAATCTGTATTTCTGGGAAATATCTGTCTATACTCATATCTGGGTTTATAACAAACACACCACATACACACTCCACTCACACACACACAAACACACACAACACCTCACACACAACACACACACACACACAACACACACACAACACACACACACACACACACACACACACACACAACACCAAACACACTCACACACACACAAACACACAACCCTACACACAAACACACACACCATATACACACACACACTCTCTCTCTCTCTACTCTCTCTCTCTCTCTACTCATCTCTCTCTCTCTCTCTCTCTCTCTCTTCTCTCGTCTCCTCACTCTCTCCCTAATGTCTCTCTCCTCTCTGTCTCCGTCTCGTAGTCTCTCTCCGTTCCATCTCTCACAAATGTCTCTCTTTCTCTTCTCTTCCCCCTCCGCTCCTCTCCGTCCTTCACTCTCATCTCTCCTCCTCTCTCTCTCTCGCGGTACTCTCTCTCTCTCGGATCTCCTCTCTCCTCTTCTCTCTCCTAATATATTATATTATATATTATATATATATATATATATATGTATGTATGTAATATGAATGTAAAAACATCAACTCTACCACTGCTGTTTGATACTCTTTCCTGGTAGAAAAACCCACATTGCACAACACGAGACTTTATATCTGAGAAACGTAATATCCTTCGCTTCACTTCCTTTTCGTTTCCTTCCCCCCAAGCCCAGGGATAACTTAGGAGAGTCCCACGACGAGTTCGTAATTCAGTCCGATTAACTTCTTCTGCCTTCTTTTTCTTCCGCGGTTTTTTTTTTTCTTTGCTTTTTTGGGGCGACTCCCTCTTCTCCTATTACATGTTTACTATTTACCATTTAC
>NW_020872519.1:316824-321824 GCF_003789085.1 Penaeus vannamei
TATATATATATATATATATATAATATATATATATATATATATATATATATATATATACATATATGCACAAACACATACAGACGCACATACACGCAAATTTATATTTATTTCTTTAATATAAATACACTATACATTCACACACATCCATCTATCTATATCTATATATAGATATAGATAGATATATAGATATAGATAGATATAGATATATATGTCTGTGCGTATGCGTGTATGTGTGTGTACCCTTACCGTAATGGAACCACATACCTGTTGTTTAATTGTCACATTGGACGTCGAGGAACTAAATTTCTTCAGACGAGCAGCAGCGGAATCCACCTGGAACCGTTGGGGATAATCGTCTTTCAGTTTTTAAAACGAAATAGAAGTATTTACATGCTCTGTAATGGCAGGAGATCGTCAAGTAATGTACGTGGTTAATGTATGGGTGATTTTAGCCAGCAGTCGATCTCTTGATTTATTAGTATAAGTAATACAAAAGATAAAAGAAATATATATTTATATGTATACTACACATAGTCGTTTGTGACTATTTTTCTAGAAGTAAACTATCAGCTTTACTTTTATCTCCATAGGTACTCATCTTTATTGTTGTTGTTGTTGTTATCATTTCATAAAAAGATTTGGAAATTCATAAAATGCTCAGATCCGTCGATAGATGTATCCTCACCTTGTTTATGAATTGTTGTCCTTGTGTAAACAGGAAGAATGTGAACGAGGAAAAACACAAAGACGTTCGCCGGGAATAATAATCGGTTGACTATTACTGAAAACCGCATACAAAGATGTGGCAAGATTGATCGTGGCAGTCAACAGAATCGAGGACACGGGGCTGAAGAAATGATCCGAAGATATCTCAAACAAGTCTTCAATCTGCCAAAAGAGAGAATGACTGCAGGTGCTACCAAGTCATAATTTCAGGACCAAGGCATTGAAAGGAATCGTGTCATTCCATCACGGCTTCAGCACCGAATGACTTACCGTGCAGATGTCCCGTTCCAGTTGGTTAAGTGCAGCTGTTGTAACGCTCACGTCTTCACATGTTATTTTCGTGTCATTTCCGGTACTGAACTGATTCGTGCCTGAAGTGATTGCCTGTTCAACCTCATCAAATAACTTTTGTGAAATCGTGGAATACAGGTATTTGAAGGTGAGTGAATATGCCGTTAAGATGAAGTATATGGCCCACGCATATGCACTCACTAAAATCACTTCAATACGGTGAATAGGTAAACTACTGAAGAAAACCGTAATGTACGGGACGTATATACAAGTAATCGTCATTACACAGCAGTCAGCGAAAGTAACTCGACGTGTTACTTCACAAGTTACCTTTTCTGAGAGAATTTGGTAAGCGCGGACTAAGCTCTTACTCTTGAACGCGATGCAGAATTGCATTGCAAATAACATGCTGTGTATCATTCCAATAGAATATTTGACGACGCTGGAAGAGAAGTCAGTTCCCTCCATGAATACTTTTTCATAAGTTCCGGCAGAAACATATGCCATCCAAGTATTAGTGACGAGGACGAAGATGGACCACATGAGCCATTTGACGTCGAGCTGAGGCGAGGACGAGGCAGAGGTCAGCGTGTAGGGGAGGAGTCCTAGGAAGCGCAGCGAGGTCAGCAGAAGCCGAAGTCGTGGCACCTCTTGCGCGAACATGGTCTCGACTGAGCACATCGAATTCTTTCCGCGTTTACCAATGCAAGGGTGACGTCTAAAGCCTCGCCAAGCTTTCTACGCATGACTACCAACACACACGCTTATGTCCGGTGCTACGTCGTTATTTCAAAGTGGCAGCCAATTAGAAGTCCTCATAGAGAGACACGTAATACCTACCACGCTTCTTTGCCTCGCTTTCACTCTTGAACAGAATTTCTCCCCCAATGTTAAATAGCCTCTTTGGGATTGCAACTGATTATCAGGAACCAAAATAAAAGATTCGATCTTTTAGATATAAAATACACACACACACACACACACACACACACACACACACACACACACACACACACACACACACACACACACACACACACACACACACATACGTACGTAAGGACCCACGTACTTTCATGGAAAGTTTTCATGGAAAATATCTCGCTAACCGGGACATGATTTTACGAACTGTATTTCCGAAAGACCACAGAGATGCCAGGTGTCGCTAGTCGGTTATTCAAATGATTTATCTGCGCATAATTATGCCGTAGTCAAATAAATTTAAGTTGGATGTTAATATTTTATGAAAATTAAGTTTTATAATGCATGTACATCCTACAACGAAGAATGTAAACATGTTTACAAAGAAACGACAGAATTATAAATATAACTCCTATTGTTTCCATTTAAGTATTATATATTGGTCTCCACAGAAGCTTCGATACTCAATTACTTTGCAATATTCATTCCCATACCAAAATGATACAATTAACGTTCTTTGTAGCGTGTAATACAAGTTGGGAGCCTAAAGATAATATATTATATATATATATATATATATATATATATATATATATATATATATATATATATATGTATATAATTTTCGTACAGCTTTATATTTCCTATTCCTCATCTTTTCCTTTCTCATTTTTCAGACACCTATGGTTATGTTGGTGTGCCAGAGCATCCCGAATCTCCAAACACTTTGATCCATGTTTAATGTATCACATGGTCGCTATATAACACGATTACCATCGAAGTTTGCAATGACATCAAAAAGTTTATTTATCTTAATAAAAAAAAAAAAAAAAAAAAAAAAAAAAGAAAACCATTAATGTACTTAATATGTAGTTATGATATTTAGCTTCAAACAGAATATTGTAGAAGCTTCAAATAAAATGGAAAAGGTACTTAACTACTCTGCAAGTATGATGCTGTTGAAACTTTCAAATGTATTTTTCAGATTCAGTCAAAATATTCTTTTTATAACATGCATCGTTCTTCGTCTGAAAAGTGGATATTGCTTGAGGTTTTGCATCTTATCGCATCCACCATGACTGAGATCTCTGTCCGAATCCGATAACTGGAAAAACGAAAAATAAATTCCTATCTGCTCCTGAAATAGATTTGGAAAATATCGCACTTTGATTGGTTGACCCGAGTGTATCAAACGGTCTCATGAAAGGGGTAAACACTAGATACAAATTGAGATGTTTCACCAGGTTCAAATAATTTACGCGTAAAGGGCAAACATGTATCAAAGTGTATCAAATTGTTTGGGGTTTCCAAGATGCTTCAAAAAGGCCTAATACCTCCCATTCACCCAGATTCATAGCAGGGAAACTCACAAAAACAATTTCATAGCCATACTGATATCCTACAATCATCCCTTAAGGTTGGAAACTTTTTTGAAAGCAAGAATTGAAGGCAGAGATCATAGAACATATTTCTTGATTGAATATTCTATTTGCATGCATAAATGAAAGAATAAGATTGTTCTAGGGATCGATGGTAGAAAAAAAAAAAAAAAATCTGGTCTACTTAAGGTTTTGACCATTCTTATATATGTCTTTTAATGGGATCACTTGACTTCAAATATTGCAGTTCGCATAAGCCTATAAAATTTATTCTGCTTTAAGCGAATAGCTTAGAAAAATGTCCGTACTGTGAGTTTATTCGACAAATAATAAGTGATTGTTATAATGTTAAGTAAATGTAAATTCTTTACCTAGAGCACTACATTTGTGTATCACCACAGTATGTCAGAAAGCGGATGTGAATGTAATTTATCTTTTTTTTTAATATCATTTAATAATTTTCAATAACATAATTGCACCATCTTCATAAAAAATAGCTATTTAGAATGATTTAATTTGATTATAAAATATTTATGTAAAAAGAAAATGGTATGTGATATACATATATATGTAAATCAGTAATATATACATGTAGGCATTATATTATATGAGTTAACATCAGATCCTTTGTATATATACATATGTATATATATATATGTGTATATATATATATATATATATATATATATATATATATATATATATATATATAATATACATACACACTCGTGCATACACATAGACATATAAGAAATATATAAGCTTCTTATAAGTAATTGATCGCATGAACACGGCGGCACATTACGGGATCAATGTTTAGGTAAACACCGTTAATGTTCAACAAACACTGGAAGTAATCCCCGTTCATCATTTGCTGATGTCAGGACACTCGAACGTCGATCCGCCTTCATTAAGATGATCGAAGGGCACTCGAGCTGAGAAGGGCCGCTGGGAAGGACGACGACTTAGAAGAGTTAGGTTTTTTTTTTGTCGTCTTATTTATCTGAAATCTCCGGTTTTCTTTCTGTGTAAATAACTTTTGAAACGGTTCTGTTTTCCATTTCTCTGTGAATAGCTATAAAACATCCTGTTTTATTTTCAGCATTGCTTATAGAACAACTTATTTATATATATATATATATATATATATATATATATATATATATATATATATGTGTGTGTGTGTGTGTGTGTGTGTGTGTGTGTGTGTGTGTGTGTGTGTGTATTACAACCAGCCTTCTTTCTTATGTAGGTTTTTTTTTTTTAAGTCCTTTTTCATTGTAAATAGCATCTAAACAGCCAGTTTTCTATGTGTGTGTGTGTGAGTGAGTGTGTCCATCTACCTATCTCATATATAAATCTATTTATGAGAGATAAATAGATACATAGAAACTAAGACCGCGTAATTATGCCACCACATAAGGAGATAGGCGTCATAATAACATTCAGCCCCACGGTGCTCTCTCTCCTCTCACGCACAAGCTCAATGTCCATTATTAGAAAGAACCTTTTATAAGTGGAAGGGGTGGAGTCTGACCTCAAACAATAACCTTCGAGAAATTAAAGGTCTAGGTCGCGGAAGGTAATTTGCTGTCCCCCTGGCAAATATACAGGAAGTTGCGCTACGAAGTCGTACAAAAATAAAGAAAAGAAAAGAAAAGAAAAGAAAGAAAGAAAACGTGT
>NW_020872519.1:326824-331184 GCF_003789085.1 Penaeus vannamei
CCGAACAGCATCAAGGAGATGGAGCTGAAGAAATGATCTGAAGATGTTTCAAACAAGTCTTCGATCTGTCGAACAAGAAGAACAAAAATAAACGTGGGTGCTGCCAAGTCATACTCGCAAGACTAACGCGTTGAGATGAACAGTGTCATTCCATCACGACTTCAGTACCGAATGACTCACCGTGCAGATTTCCCGTTCCAGTTGGTTGAAGCGCTGGTGTTGTCATGGTTATATTTCCATCATCACTTCCGTGTTACTCTCTCATTAAGCTGATTCGTGCTTGAAGTGATTGCCTGCTGGACTCATCAGATAACTTTTGTGATATCGTGGAATAAAGGCATTTGAAGGTGAATATATATGCCGTTAGAGTGAAGTACATGGCCCACGTATATATAACTATCAAGGTCAGTTCAATATAATGCATAGGCAAACTGCTGTAGAAACTGTAACGTACGGAAGGTAAATACAAGTAATGATTATTACACAGCAATCGACGAAAGTAACTCGACTTGGTGTTTGATCACAGGTTGCCTTCTCTGAGAGTATTTGGTAAGCGCGTAGCAAGCTCTTACTTTTCAACGTGACGCAGTATTGCATTGCAGTTAACACGCCTTGTACCGTTACGGCAGAATATCTGATCACGCTACAATAGAAGTCATTCTCCCCTGTGTATATCACGTCAAATCTCCTGAGAATGACGAGCGACGTGCAAGTATTAAAGAAGAGAATGAAGATGGACCACATGAGCCATTTGACGTCGAGCTGAGGCGAGGACGAGAGAGGTCAGCGTGTAGGGGAGGAGTCCTAGGAAGCGCAGCGAGGTCAGCAGAACCCGCAGTCGTGGCACCTCCTGCGGGAACATGGTCTCGACTGATCCCGTTGAGTTCCGTGTTTATCGACGACGATAGACGTATGAAAATATCATTTTTTTTTTTTTTTTTTTTTTTTTTTTTGTTTTTTTTTCCTCTCGTTCAAAGGATATCCAACTGGAGGTTCTAATATAGGAAGACTTTTCAGCCAGATATGAAGTTCATATCCGTCCTCATGAACCCGCGAACTCCTAGGATCTGTCCCGCTTCTTCGTGTGTGTTTCTGTCTCCCTCTGTAAAAAAAAAAAAAAAAAAAAAAAAAAAAGATATTGATTCATACGTCATCTTTATCGTCGGCGATATCTCCTAGCGTTAAAAAGTCTCTATGGCACTGATGCATTTTTTTTTCGGGGAGACTTACACGAGTTACAAAGACTCTCCCGGCGCCTTCGAGTTTCTCCGATGAACAAAATCTAGAATCCCGGAGCTTATAGCCATCCACTCCGAACAGATGACAGTGATCGCCCAGTCTACAACTCCCTGCTTGGATTCCCATACATGATTTATCGACATTCGTTTAACAAATTAATTCCATTGATGTGTGAGGCCTTGGGTATAATTCTAGTATACCCATTTTTCAACTTTGGAGGGGTTGGTAGGTTGGTTGAGGATAGAAATGAACCAAAAGATGAGATTCGACATTTTATTTATGAAAAATCGATGTGACTGTATCTGTGTAGACAAACACAGTGTACTTACAAGGTTTTCGGGGTAAAACACCTTGATTCCTGATGTCCGGGAGTATGGTGTGTTAATATTTCCAAGAGGAAATTCAGGTGATATGTATATAATTATGAAAATATCATATTTCTCCCATAACCGTATTACCGCAAGATAAATACAAAAGACTATGTAGTGGCTTACTTTCTGTGGAATTCTATCTTTTGTATGTTCTTAATCAGAGAACTAAATATAGAGTATTTAGTTGTTTTGTCCTACTTCAAGTAATATTACATCAATTACGAACTATATGGGGATAATACAAATTACTATACTCTGTTATAATATCATCGTATTTTCGTAACAGACATATGTATATACATACCTATGCATGCATGGGTATGTATATACATACATGCATACACATATATATGTATAAATGTATATGTGTGTGTGTGTGTGTGTGTGTGTGTGTGTGTGTGTGTGTGTGTGTGTGTGTGTGTGTGTGTGTGTGCACACCCAGAGATAACAGATAGATAAGCTTTTTAAAATAATGTTGCATGAACAAGGTCGCACGTCGCCGGTTAATGTTTAGGTAAACACCGTTAATGTTCAACAAACACTGGAAGTAATCCCCGTTCATCATTTGGCTGATGTCAGGAGACTCGAACGTCGATCAGCCTTCATTAAGATGATAGAAGGGCACTCGAAGTCAGAACAGCCGCTGTGAAGCATGTAGACTTTAGAAAAAGACATTTTTTTTATCGTTTTTTATCTTTTAAAACCTCCAGCGATTTTGTTTCTGTGTTAATGGCTTTTGAAACAGCCTGTTTCATTTTCTTGTGAATTGGTTTTACTTTTATCTTTGTAGTTATCTTTGAGAACATTTTTCTTTTCTCAGGGCAAAAAGCTTTTAAACAGACAGTTTCTGTGTGCGTCCAAGTATAAAACACAGTTGTACCAGCACATACAAAGATAAGCGTCTTGTGTACATGCTCATAATACACACGCAACTCAGACATCCATAATTGTCCCTTTTCACTTGTTTGTTTGGGTGGTCGCAGTCCCTTGATCTACTACAGAAATTCCTCCAACTTGAAAAATGATGACAATGTATGTAGCCACTGTCGACAGAATCTGAAAATAAAGTCATCTTTTAATTTAACTTCTCTGGAAATATATAATGTGCAATTTGAAACTTACAGATGTCTTTGGCATAGCTATTTCAAGCAACGAAGGACCGAACAGTGTCCTATACACTTCGATTTATTTATACACAACAAATTGTTTACTTGGACCAGTATCCTATAAGATCCTTCACTTTATTTATATTAACCAAAGGCCTAGCTTTTAATAGATTTCTATAACTATCTTTTGTGTATTCATACCAAGCAAAGAAAGACAATAAATTTCGTACATTTAGTCAGACTAGTTCTTACCTCATACTAATATCATGCAACACCATACTAATCGATTTATTCCTTCCAAGCAAAGGAATACCAAATAGCAAGTTAGTATTTCCTTACTTCATCCTACCTGCAGCTGTGTCCTATCCATTTCCTCATTATGTCTACAGCAAAGCAAGACTTTACCTGCAGCAGTGAGTTGTAGTCGAGGGTGTACCAGCCGCACATGCAGAGGCGTTGGAGGGAGTGAGGATCGAGACGAGATGACTTATCTGTTGTGAGGAAGGGTTGTCTGCGGTTGCTTAGTGAGCAGCGATATCCTTGGCAAGCTTTGATATAGCTCATCGACCCATATATGTATATATATATATATATATATATATATATTATATATATATATATATATATATATATATATATATATATACACACATATATGGATATGTATATATATATATATATATATATTATATATATATATATTTATATATATATATATATGTATATATATATATATATATATATATATATATATATATATGAATATATATATTGTATGTATGTGCACAAACAAATGCACACATACACAAAAACATATATTTATATGTACATATATTCTAAATATATGTATATTTATATATGTATAGTTTCATTTTCAATTTTTGGTACACAATAACGAGTTTCTGTTTATATATGTATATATATATATATATATATATATATATATATATATATATATATATATATATCGTGTGTGTGATATTATATATATATATATGTATATATATATATATTATATATATATATATATATATATATATATATATATATATATATATATATATATACATGTGTACATATATATATGTATATATATATCCCTATGTAAAAATATGTATTATATATATGCATATATATGTGTGTGTGTGTGTATGTATGTATGCATGAATCTCTGTACTTATGGATACCATAAAAAAACGATTTATTTTGCAAACCTGCTGCTTTATTTCTCTTTCGGTGACGCAACAGTTCAGGTTTTTCAGCTCTGCAATTCCACTCTCCACCTGCAAAGACACTTTCCTTCTATTATGCTATTTGTATCTTCACATACAAGCACAAATATGAAAATAGATATCTATGTTCATTTCTACAACCTTCTAAGTCTTTATATTTTACTTTTTTGGTTATATTCGTTTTGTTTTAGTATATGCGCAATATCGTTTGTGCCATTTATGATTTATTACTAACATTATAATATTTTTTATCATTATCATCATCTTTATAATCATTTTCGTTATGACTACTACTGCCATCATTATTATTATTGAAATTATTATTACTGTTAACATCATTATAATTTTTATCATATTATTATCAATATTTTTATTAGCATTGCTGTTATCATTATTATAATCATAATCATCT
>NW_020872519.1:331284-336284 GCF_003789085.1 Penaeus vannamei
GCGTGTTTAAAAGAAATATCAATAAACACTCAATTTGATGATGTCCGAATTGCATTAAGATCACTAAGTAGGTTGTAATCGTTCCCATGACCTGAAAATATAGGTAGATTTATTTATATTATCATGCATTATAACATGAAATAAGCATTTGTTATTATTTGGGGATGGGGATTGACCTATCAAAGAATAAATCCTTATAAACGTAGTGTGCACTCACATCACACTCATACACCACCACCCATACATACACACACACACGCGCGCTCACGCACACACACTGAGAGAGATCCACAATCAAAAATGCATTTTTGTATCGTGAAGAAAATCATTCTCTTTCATACTTTTTCTACACTTATCGCAATGAAAACGGAATTGTATTCGTACATATATTGATATCTGAAGTAAGCAAGTCCCCTAAAATAAAATTAAAATAAAGGGGAGTCAAATTCACCTGAAGAAGAGCGTTGTAGTTCAGATGGTACCAACCGCACATGTCAAACCTCTGGAGGGGCGCAAGACACGAGATAAGGTACGACACCTGCGTCCAAAAAGAAGAAAATATATATAATATTTATAGACAGACAGATACCTGTCGATATTTAGACACACACACACACACACACACACACACACACACACACACACATATATATATATATATATATTATATATATATATATATATATATATATATATATGTGTGTGTGTGTGTGTGTGTGTGTGTGTGTGTCATATATATATATATATATATATATATATATATATATATATATACTGTGTGTGTGTGTGTGTGTGTGTGTGTGTGTGTGTGTGTGTGTGTGTGTGTGTGTGTGTGTGTGTGTGTGTGTGTGTGTGTGTGTTTACTCATAAATATATATATGTATATATATATATATATATATATATATATATATATATATATATATATATTATATATATATATATATATATATAGACACATTTACATATATACATATATATACACACATATCTATGTACTTGTGTGTTTTCTTACCGTAATGAATGCCACATACCTGTAGTTTAATAAGCCCATTGGACGTCGAAGAACTAAATTTCTTTAGACGAAGAACAGCTGAATCTACCTGCGAACCGTTTGAGGATCAATTCTTTTTCAGCTTTTAGAATTAAATTTGTGTATTTGCCTGGGATGTGATGTCAGAAAATTGTCAAACAACAAAAGTGGTTAATGGACGGGTGCCTTTAAACAGCCAGCAATCAATATCTTGATCTATTAGTACAAATATTACTAGAGATATATATATATATATATATATATATATATATATATATATATATATATATATATATATAAAAAATCGTCTTTATATTCTTATCGCCAAACACTCTCAAAATAGATTACGTCATACATATCCATTAAAGTCTATAACATTCTTGAATTCTAGCAGTAATCATGTTTCTAATGCTCATTGTAATTCCTCTGCTTAAGTATCATTTTAAGTTCTTGGAGGGGAGATGATCCATTCTTTGAAGATATCAATTGTATTATCATTATTGATATCATTTATATTATCGTCATTAGCAACATCATTATTGTCGTTGTTGTTGATATCATTTTATATAAAAATACGGAAAAAAATTGTAATATTCGAATCCGTCGAAGGATGTATCCTCACCTTGTTTATGAACTGCTGTCCTTGTGTAAACAGGAAGAACAGGAACGCAAGGGAAAAGGCACTAACGATTCCCGGAAGGCTAATCGGCTGACTGTTGCTGAATAGCATGTACGAGAAAACGGCAACACCGAACGTGGCGCCGAACAGCATCAAGGAGATGGAGCTGAAGAAATGATCTGAAGATGTCTCAAACAAGTCTTCGATCTGTCGAACAAGAAGAACAAAAATAAACGTGGGTGCTGCCAAGTCATACTCGCAAGACTAACGCGTTGAGATGAACAGTGTCATTCCATCACGACTTCAGTACCGAATGACTCACCGTGCAGATTTCCCGTTCCAGTTGGTTAAGCGCTGGTGTTGTCATGGTTATATTTCCATTCATCACTTCCGTGTTACTTTCGTTATTAAGCTGATTCGTGCTTGAAGTGATTGCCTGTTGGACCTCATCAGATAACTTTTGTGATATCGCGGAATAAAGGCATTTGAAGGTGAATATATATGCCGTTAGAGTGAAGTACATGGCCCACGTATATATAACTATCAAGGTCAGTTCAATATAATGCATAGGCAAACTGCTGTAGAAAACTGTAACGTACGGAAGGTAAATACAAGTAATGATTATTACACAGCAATCGACGAAAGTAACTCGACTTGGTGTTTGATCACAGGTTGCCTTCTCTCTGAGAGTATTTGGTAAGCGCGTAGCAAGCTCTTACTTTTCAACGTGACGCAGTATTGCATTGCAGTTAACACGCCTTGTACCGTTACGGGCAGAATATCTGATCACGCTACAATAGAAGTCATTCTCCCCTGTGTATATCACGTCAAATCTCCTGAGAATGACGAGCGACGTGCAAGTATTAAAGAAGAGGATGAAGATGGACCACATGAGCCATTTGACGTCGAGCTGAGGCGAGGACGAGGCAGAGGTCAGCGTGTAGGGGAGGAGTCCTAGGAAGCGCAGCGAGGTCAGCAGAACCGCAGTCGTGGCACCTCCTGCGGGAACATGGTCTCGACTGATCCCTTGAGTTCCGTGTTTATCCGACGATAAGCTTGACGTATGAATCAATATTTTTTTTTTTTTTTTTTTTTTTTTTTTTTTTTTTTGTGACTTTATTTCACTCGGCTCTACCTTTCACAAAGGATATCCAACTGGAGGTTCTAATATAGGAAGACTTTTCAGCCAGATATGAAGTTCATATCCGTCCTCATGAACCCGCGAACTCCTAGGATCTGTCCCGCTTCTTGTGTTTTCTGTCTCCCTCTGTAAAAAAAAAAAAAAAAAAAAAAGACATACGTCATCTTTATCTCCGATATCTTAAAAAAGTCTCTATGGCACTGATGCATTTTTTTTCGGGAGACTTACACGAGTTACAAAGACTCTTCCGGCGCCTTCGAGTTTCTCCGATGAACAAAATCTAGAATCCCGGAGCTTATAGCCATCCACTCCGAACAGATGACAGTGATCGCCCAGTCTACAACTCCCTGCTTGGATTCCCATACATGATTTATCGACATTCGTTTAACAAATTAATTCCATTGATGTGTGAGGCCTTGGGTATAATTCTAGTATACCCATTTTTCAACTTTGGAGGGGTTGGTAGGTTGGTTGAGGATGAAATGAACCAAAAGATGAGATTCGACATTTTTTATGAAAAATCGATGTGACTGTATCTATGTAGACAAACACAGTGTACTTACAAGGTTTTCGGGGTAAAACACCTTGATTCCTGATGTCCGGGAGTATGGTGTGTTAATATTTCCAAGAGGAAATTCAGGTGATATGTATATAATTATGAAAATATCATATTTCTCCCATAACCGTATTACCGCAAGATAAACAAAAGACTATGTAGTGGCTTACTTTCTGTGGAATTCTATCTTTTGTATGTTCTTAATCAGAGAACTAAATATAGAGTAAATAGTAGTTTTGTCCTACTTCAAGTAATATTACATCAATTACGAACTATATGGGGATAATATAAATTACTATACTGTTATAATATCATCGTATTTTCGTAACAGACATATGTATATACATACCTATGCATGCATGGGTATGTATATACATACATGCATACACATATATATGTATAAATGTATATATGTGTGTGTGTGTGTGTGTGTGTGTGTGTGTGTGTGTGTGTGTGTGTGTGTGTGTGTTGTGTGTGTGTGTGTGTGCACACCAGAGATAAACAGATAGATAAGCTTTTTAAAAATAATGTTGCATGAACAAGGTCGCACGTCGCCGGTTAATGTTTAGGTAAACACCGTTAATGTTCAACAAACACTGGAAGTAATCCCCGTTCATCATTTCGCTGATGTCAGGAGACTCGAACGTCGATCAGCCTTCATTAAGATGATAGAAGGGCACTCGAAGTCAGAACAGCCGCTGTGAAGCATGTAGACTTCAGAAAAAGACTTTTTTTTATCGTTTTTTATCTTTTAAAACCTCCAGTGTTTTGTTTCTGTGTTAATGTTTTGAAACAGCCTGTTTTCATTTTCTCTGTGAATTTTAAAACTACCAGTTTCTTTTATCTTTAGTTATCTTTGAAACATTTTTTTTTCTCAGGGCAAAAAGCTTTTAAAACAGTTTTCTGTGTGTCCAAGTATCAGTGAGACATAAAAACTGTGCAGTTGTACCAGCACATACAAACATAAGCGTCTTGTGTACATGCTCATAATACACACACGCAACTCAGACATCCATAATTGTCCCTTTTCCCTCTTTTGTCTGGGTGGTCGCAGTCCCTTGATCTACTACAGAAATTCCTCCAACTTGAAAATGATGACAATGTATGTAGCCACTGTCGACAGGATCTGAAAATAAAGTCATCTTTTAATTTAACTTCTCTGGAAATATCCTAATGTGCAATTTGAAACTTACAGATGTCTTTGGCATAGCTATTTCAAGCAACGAAGGACCGAACAGTGTCCTATACACTTCGATTTATTTATACACAACAAATTGTTTACTTGGACCAGTATCCTATAAGATCCTTCACTTTATTTATATTAACCAAAGGCCTAGCTTGCAATAGTGTTCTATAAGTATCTTTTGTGTATTCATACCAAGCAAAGAAAGACAATAAATTTCGTAAATTTAGTCAGACTAGCTCTTACCTCATACTATTATCATGCAACACCATACTAATCGATTTATTCCTTCCAAGCAAAGGAATACCAAATAGCAAGTTAGTATTTCCTTACTTCATCCTACCTGCAGCTGTGTCCTATCCATTTCCTCATTATGTCTACAGCAAAGCAAGACTTTACCTGCAGCAGTGAGTTGTAGTCGAGGGTACCAGCCGCACATGCAGAGGCGTTGGAGAGGAGTGAGGATCG
>NW_020872519.1:338784-341284 GCF_003789085.1 Penaeus vannamei
AGTGCCAAAAGGAGAGTGAAAAATGCCGGTTCTTCTCCAGACATTGCGGCGAGAAGTCGGCCCGACTGTATGTGTCTAACCACTAACAACAGAACGATGTGAATTCTCTCGTTTCTTATTAAATTGGGCTATTAACTACTGTTCTTGGTATAAGCACACCCGTGGAGTAGAAGTGTGTCCTCCTTTCGTATTATGTAGAACAGGTATAAATTTACTTCTTCGAGCCAGCTCCGACTGTTGCACGATAGTTATTTTGCAACGCTTCCGAGTGAACAGGAAGCAGAAGGCTGTTGCAGGTGGAGCGACTTGCTGACTGACAGAATTGGAATTTATGGATCATCTTTATACCTTTCTCGATCAGAGGGTTGTCTCCTGTGACGTAGACGATAAGGGAGCGGCGCACTTGCATTAATGATTATTTTTCGCTCTTGCCATAACTGTGGCCGGAGGGCGTGTCTGTTACTTGAAAAGTTATTTTGAAAAGAAACTAGTGTGAAAAATGTCAATACAAATTTAACTGCAGTTGATCCAAAAATGTCAAGTTTGTACATATATAAACATAATCCACCAAATGGTGGTTGTTGTTATGGGGAAGGGTCCGATGTAAAAATGTAAAAATATACAAATAGATATATACAAATGACTTCCTCAAACTTGCTCCATTCATCATATTCAGTGGGGAAGCAAACAGACTGACAGAGACGAATTAGAAAGAAAAAAAAATGTATCTCAAATCGAAGAACTCGATAAAACTGGAAAGGAGAAGTAAACTCTTCAATTCTTCAAATATATCCAGGGCCCCGAGCAAAGAACAGGGCCGGGACCTCAGGCCACATCCGTCTTAGGTGGGAAACGCCTTTTTCAAATAGGAAACGCCCATTTTCCCCTAAACTTTTATGTTGATATAAACTGCATGTTACTCGAACGTAATTTCAAAAGTATCGCTAGTTTGACAGAAGATTGAAGACATTTTTTTATTACTACCTTATTTTCAATCTATCGATAATAGCATAATCTTGTTAACGTTAACTGGTAACCGTTGTTTTCTATAAATTAGTTGTTCTTGGGCTCAAATAAGCGACTACTGTAAATTTTTACGGGCCCCGGCTACCCCCCCCCCCTGTCGGCGGTCCTGCATATATTTGTATAAAGTCAAAGGGAAAGGAACAACACAGATATACTTATTTATTATTTTGTCAATTAATTAACGCACTATTTATAGAGATTATATGCGAAGTTATACATTCTGTACAACTGTAACACTTTGATGCATTGAAATGAGTGTATTATATCCGAGAAGGAGGCCGTTATATGGGTCCAGCTTGTCTATTTACTTTTCAAGGAATAGTTTTGTGAACAGGTTACTCGTCAGCAAGATTGTAGAAAAGATAGACGAAAAAATGCCTTATTTCCTCATCGGGTTCGAGACCAGAATAAAAATAACATCCAATGTTTATTATCGTTTTTTTTTTGGCTCGAGACCAGAATAAAAATAACATCCAATGTTTATTCTCGTTTTTATTTATTGGCTCGAGACCAGAATAAAAATAACATCCAATGTTTATTATCGTCGTATGCCCCTTTACGTTTTCCTTGTCCTTCACCTGTTCACTTTCAGTCGCATGTACCTCTTTATTTAAGTCTTAAGGGCATAGGGCATGGGGTACTCTATCCCTCCTAAAATTAACCCTACTAGACCAGCTACGAAAAATAATTTTGGCTCGATAACCCGGGAGAGGCACATGCAATCGGTGATTGTGAGATGAGTTAGTTACTTGCCCTCACTCTAATATCAAAGAGATGCAGGTAGTAAAAAAATCGATAAATGTTCTTTTCTTTCCTTCTTACCATACCTTGCTTTGGCCAACAAACTAGCTGTCAGACAGATGTTAAGCAAGAAATTCTATTCGTGGACATCTCGGCGTAACATGCTGATAAAAGGAGTCTATAATTGAAAAGCTGAGTCTTCAACAATTAGGCATCATAGCACTAAAAGAGGGAATATCGTCGTATGAAATATAACGTCTAATGTTTGACTGACAGAAGAAACAAATTAAGGTGGAGAGATCAGGGAGATTCTAGCTAGTCCAATTTTATTGAGCATCTTGGGAAGTTTTATCAATTGACCGCAGAGATGAGATTCTCTTGCGGTTTACGGTGATTTAAATCCATTTTGGTGATTATGATGCGAATACTGTGAGAATTTTAGGTCGGAAACGCGGCGCTTACGATGGAGGGGGTGGGGGGCATTCTGATCCACTTGAATCGCCAAGAGAAAGCTCTGGATGGGTAACTCTCACTGGGATTAATGCTGTCATCTTTACTACAATGTTATTTATTCGTAAACTTATATATATATATATATATATATATATATATATATATATATATATATATATATATATATATATATATATATATATATAAAAGGGATAAAGAAAACGTGTGGATATCAGGCTTATCATTAATTTATTGTACTGATCAATACTAATACAAGTAA
>NW_020872519.1:341384-348884 GCF_003789085.1 Penaeus vannamei
CAGTAGGGGGCGTTTCGGGAGGAAAAGGTATCTAACTACTCGACCTTCGTCTATACCTTGCCGGGACTGTTAATACCCGATATATTTAGTGCCAACCACTTCCTTTGAGGTCAGCGTAGATGCAGGACGAGCCTACAGGTCACCTCTAGCAAGAGAGCGGACCTTGAACACACTCTACTCTAACCATGGAAGAGATATTTATGGAATCCATCCTCCCTTATCACCTTTCTCTATCGAAAGTGGCGCCTGTTGGCTCTGGACGTAGACGATTAGGGACGCGGCCCCTTTGCTAATGATTACTTTTCGATCTTACTATAGGGATGACCAATTAAGCCAGTGGGCTTGTTTGCTACTCAGGACATATGATTTATATGATAAGACACGTACACACACTCACTCACCCACACACAAATACACACACACACATAATTATGTTTGTGCATATGTGTATGTGTGTGCTAGCACATATCTATATAAACATACACATATATTTATCTATGTGTGTTTGTATTGTATGCGTGTGGTGGTGTATGTGTTTTGTAAATGTTTTTTAAAATTTACATGTATATAAATAAATAAATGTATGTATACGTCCATATACAACGAAAAACAAATTACCCTTCTATCACCGACGCCTTGTGTCAAACAAGAAATTTATGCTGAATTACTACCTTCCTAAGGTGGTTGTTTTTGGTCGCGTCGCGTTGGTTAGTTGTTTGTTCGTTGGTTAGCAGGACAAGTAAGTAAGTTAAGGATAAGTTTTTTCAGATTTTTTATTTTATTTCTTATTTTTATTTTTCATTTATTTATTTTTATCAGAAGTTTGGCTTAGCCTAACTTAAAGTCCGTTCAATTTGGGTGGTGCTCCGAATCACGGTCTGGTGTAGGGGTCGATGTGCCTTTCCCCTCGTTTGCGGGACCGCAGGAGCCACCGAGACCTGAGCCTCCGGCCTCCTGTTTCGGCACAGAGTGATGTGTATTGTCTCAGTGTGATGCTGTGGTTGGTAGCGCCTTTTATCAACAGTCTCGACCAAAGCATATGCCACAGAACATATAAATAATTATTAAAGATACCGAAAGTCATTAGAGATGTATATAACTGACAAAATGTAGAATTAAAATCATCAAAGTAAATGAAACACGTAAAAACAAATTAAGTAAATTAAAAGTAGGCGTTCTATGCTTCCATTTATATTTATTCACCAAAGTAAATAATTTAAACTCATCTTTAAAATCATACTATATCTATGTTTATTCTTAATTATTCATTCATAATGTTTCCGTTTCTTTGTAATCATCAGATTATAATAAATCATACTTATCGTAAATGGAAAACGAAACAAAGGTAAAGCTTAAATTGTATTATTAACACCATTAATACCGTTAAACACAAGAACACAAAGTAAAGTAAAAACCCCGAAAAGTAAAAGGAAACGAGAAATACACGTAAAGCAATAGGGCAATCTTATGAAGAACTAGCAATACCTTTAATTTAAGCATAAACAAAAAAGCAAGCCTAAGGCGGTCATCTGAGGATGACCCCGCCTCTGCTTAATGACCCGATGTCTGTGCGCAGCTCAACTGGGCTGGCTGACCCAACCTTTCTCTTGAGGTCGTGCGCCAGATGTTTGCGCATCTAGACTCATGGTTAAATGTCTGCCTCTTCGAGTAAAAACAAATAATACACACACACACACACACACACACACACACACACACACACACTTATAAAAAAGATTCCCGTTCATTGAAAAAAAGGTCAATTGAAAAAAAATACATATAAAACATCATGACCATAAAAAGGAACATATATGCATGAATTCAAACAAGCGATGTAATTGACGCCGTGGGCTAGCTGAGGGGTTTGGCCCCAAATGCCCGTTGACGACTTTCCTAAACCCTGGCCGTCGCCATCTTGGGAGAGCGCGTATTTCACGAGGGCGACCTCCCAAGCCATCCTCTCCTTGTAATATGAAGAAAATGTCCAGGGCGTCGTCATCGTCCTTCTACAGCGCCTCCGCCAGACTCCCTTCTGGCAGCGCCCTCCTCAGTGCCTTCGTCGGAATCCTCGAGCCCTGGGCAGATTTCGTGTTTCCTCTCCGGGGCATTTGAAGGGAGTTTGGTGTGACGTTGAGCGGTGGGGCCGTTTCAGGAGGCAGCGAGTGTGGCAATTCACTACACTGGATCCAGTTTTTATAAATGATTGCATCTTTACTCCTGCTGCCTTGCCGTCACCTGTGAACTTGAGAAAGGTGATTTCAATGTAATTCTTTAAGTGTGAATATTTTCCTTGCATACGTGGCCTTATTACTGCCTGGCGAAGGTATGCGCTCTTCTAATTCTTCTAGTTTGGAAATATAATCGAAATTGAGTTTGCATTTTGTTATTCTCGACTTTAAAGTATTTTGAACAACCAACAGAGAAGTATATTTACGCACTAAAAAGATAATAAAAGCCCACTTCTTCACAACACCTAGTTTTTTTTTAATGAAGCCTACTAACTTCGTTGGGCATTACCAACTATTGTCACTATATGTCCATCAAATACATGGAAAAAAATAAAGTCACCCTGGGCCTCTTATGAACTGCTGTTCAGGGTTTTCATCGTGCAGATGAGGTTTAAAACTTGGAGCATATATTTCTTAGGAATTACTACTTAAAGCTATACTACATCTAGTACCGGGGTCATTCCAAAAGTAATGCCTCCCAAGGATCCAAGAATTGCCTATGACATTTTGTATGATAACTGAACATTTGGGGCTACACTGAAAACCTTGAAATTTTATCTCTCTGGTTGCAAATATTTGGTGCCATGACAGTCTAAGAAAGCAACCCTATCATGGACGTACGTTCATGTAGAATAAGGTTGGACTAGCCGACATTCTCCGACACCAGGTGAACGTTACAGCTCCACAGCTCATTGCATGTTATGTTAGCACAGGAAATGGCTTCGTCGATTCTAGAGTATTGACAGATGTGAGTCACAAGCCGGAAGCCCTTGCACAGCCACCAATCCGGATGATACAGTACGCCTCGATATACTAATCAACGCTAATCGGGAGAGAGCGGTTGAAATTGAAAAGACTTGGATATGGGTGTCCATCGACTGGAAAGGATGTTGTCATTCAACTCTTCATGCATTTCACTCACCGTTATCCGCTGATTAGCGCGGATAACGGTTATGGGGCAGATGTTCAGTCATCATAACAATGCAAAAGCAGTTTCCTTGGATCCTTGAGCGAGAGTAAAGAATAGGAGGCATTACTTTTGGAACGACCCTCGTAGGCCAAAAGAAACCATTCTGATCACAAAATTAAACTGTATGATAAGAAATTGCATTAAAACTGTCACTTTTCAATGCAATTCTTGTTATTGTTTCAGAACGATGAAATATACATACATGATTCATTATATGTAATTATATATATATATATACATATTATACACACATTTATATATATATATATATATATATATATATATATATATATATATATATATATATACACATACATTCACATACACTTGTGCATATATATGTGTGCGTGTGTGTATGTGTGTGCTTGTATTTATGCGTGTTTTTGTGTATTTTTTGTATAGGTATACAAATACCTATATATATTAATTATGTATATATATATACAATAAATAATATATATATATATATTATATATATAATATATAATATATATATATGTATATACATCTATTTATGTATGTATCTATACATATACATAATTATGAGGGTGTGTTTGTGTAGTGTTTTGTATATTCATACAAATACATATAAATTAACCATTGTGTGTGTATATATGAACGTTTATAAATCTATTCATATTATATATATTATATATATATATATATATATATATTATATATATATATATATATATATATATATATACACATACATAATCATGTGTGTATGCGTGTATTAAAAAAATATCAATAAACCACTCACTTTGATGACTGTCCGAATTGCACTAAAATCACTAAGTAGGTTGTAATCGTTCCCATGACCTGAAAATATAGGTAGATATAAGTATATTATCATGCATTATAACATGAAATAAGCATTTGTTATTATTTGGGATGGGGATTGACCTATCAAAGAATAAAATCCTTATAACTTAGTGTACACTCACATCACACTCACACACACACACACCCATACACATACACACGCGCGCGCTCACGCACACACACTCAGAGAGAGATCCACAATCAAAAATGCATTTTGTATTGTGAAGAAAATCATTCTCTTTCATACTTTTTCTACACTTATCGCAATGAAAACGGAATTAATATATTGATATCTGAAGTAAGCAAGTCCCCTAAAATAGAATTAAAAATAAAGGGGAGTCAAATTCACCTGAAGAGAGTTGTAGTTCAGATGGTACCAACCACATGTCAAACTCTGGAGGGGCGCAAGACACGAGATAAGGTACGACACCTGCGTCCAAAGAAGAAACATATATATTATATATATATATATAATATTATATATATATATATATATATATATATATATATAATATTTTTTATATATACAGACAGATACATGTCGATATTTAGATAGGTGTAGTAGGTAGATGTATCTATAAGTAAATATGCATACACAGACACACACACATACGTATATATTGTGTGTGTGTGTGTTTGTGTGTATTTACTCATAAATATACATATGTACGTATATATAATATATATATATATATATATATATATATATATATATATATATATATATTATATATATAGACACATTTACATATATACATACATATATACACATACACATATCTACGTATGCTTGCGTGTTTCTTACCGTAATGAATGCCACACCTGTAGTTTAATAAGCCCATTGGACGTCGAAGAACTAAATTTCTTTAGACGAAGAACAGCTGAATCTACCTGCGAACCGTTTGAGGGATCAATTTTTTTTCAGCTTTTAGAATTAAATTTGTGTATTTGCCTGGGATGTGTGTCAGAAAATTGTCAAACAACAAAAGTGGTTAATGGACGGGTGCCTTTAAACAGCCAGCAATCAATATCTTGATCTATTAGTACAAATATTACTAGAGAATATATATATATATATATATATATATATATAATATATATATATATATATATATATATATAATTTCTTAATATTCTTATCGCCAAACACTCACAAAATAGATTACGTCATACATTCCATTAAAGTCTATAACATTCTTGAATTCTAGCTGTAATCATGTTTCTCATGCTCATTGTAATTCCTCTGCTTAAGTATCATTTTAAGTTCTTGGAGGGGAGATGATCCATTCTTTGAAGATATCAGTATCACTAATGTTATTGTTATTATCATTATTGATATCATTTATATTATCGTCATAGCAACAGCATCATTATTGTCGTTGTTGATATCATTTTATATAAAAATACGGAAAATTGTAATATTCGAATCCGTCGAAGGTATCCTCACCTTGTTTATGAACTGCTGTCCTTGTGTAAACAGGAAGAACAGGAACGCAAGGGAAAAGGCACTAACGATTCCCGAAGGCTAATCGGCTGACTGTTGCTGAATAGCATGTACGAGAAAACGGCAACACCGAACGTGGCGCCGAACAGCATCAAGGAGATGGAGCTGAAGAAATGATCTGAAGATGTTTCAAACAAGTCTTCGATCTGTCGAACAAGAAGAACAAAAATAAACGTGGGTGCTGCCAAGTCATACTCGCAAGACTAACGCGTTGAATGAACAGTGTCATTCCATCACGACTTCAGTACCGAATGACTCACCGTGCAGATTTCCCGTTCCAGTTGGTTGAGCGCTGGTGTTGTCATGGTTATATTTCCATTCATCACTTCCGTGTTACTCTCTTCATTAAGCTGATTCGTGCTTGAAGTGATTGCCCGCTGGACTTCATCAGATAACTTTTGTGATATCGTGGAATAAAGGCATTTGAAGGTGAATATATGCCGTTAGAGTGAAGTACATGGCCCACGTATATATAACTATCAAGGTCAGTTCAATATAATGCATAGGCAAACTGCTGTAGAAAACTGTAACGTACGGAAGGTAAATACAAGTAATGATATTACACAGCAATCGACGAAAGTAACTCGATTTGGTGTTTGATCACAGGTTGCCTTCTCTGAGAGTATTTGGTAAGCGTAGCAAGCTCTTACTTTTCAACGTGACGCAGTATTGCATTGCAGTTAACACGCCTTGTACCATTACGGCAGAATATCTGATCACGCTACAATAGAAGTCATTCTCCCCTGTGTATATCACGTCAAATCTCCTGAGAATGACGAGCGACGTGCAAGTATTAAAGAAGAGAATGAAGATGACCACATGAGCCATTTGACGTCGAGCTGAGGCGAGGACGAGGCAGAGGTCAGCGTGTAGGGGAGGAGTCCTAGGAAGCGCAGCGAGGTCAGCAGAACCCGCAGTCGTGGCACCTCCTGCGGGAACATGGTCTCGACTGATCCCGTTGAGTTCCGTGTTTATCGACGACGATAAGCTTGACGTATGATCAATATCTTTTTTTTTTTTTTTTTTTTTTTAACACGTGACTTTAGTTATTTCTCTCGGCTCTACCTCAACATTTCACAAAGGATATCCAACTGGAGGTTCTAATATAGGAAGACTTTTCAGCCAGATATGAAGTTCATATCCGTCCTCATGAACCCGCGAACTCCTAGGATCTGTCCCGCTTTGTGTGTGTGTTCTGTCTCCCTCTGTAAAAAAAAAAAAAAAAGAGATTTCCGTCATCTTATCGTCGGCGATATCTCCTAGATTAAAAAAGTCTCTATGGCACTGATGCATTTTTTTTTTTCGGGAGACTTCCGCGAGTTACAAAGACTCTTCCGGCCTTCGAGTTTCTCCGATGAACAAAATCTAGAATCCGGAGCTTATAGCCATCCACTCCGAACAGATGACAGTGATCGCCCAGTCTACAACTCCCTGCTTGGATTCCCATACATGATTTATCGACATTCGTTTAACAAATTAAATTTCATTGATGTGTGAGGCCTTGGGTATAATTCTAGTATACCCATTTTTCAACTTTGGAGGGGTTGGTAGGTTGGTTGAGGATAGAAATGAACCAAAAGATGAGATTCGACATTTTATTTATGAAAAATCGATGTGACTGTATCTGTGTAGACAAACACAGTGTACTTACAAGGTTTTCGGGGTAAAACACCTTGATTCCTGATGTCCGGGAGTATGGTGTGTTAATATTTCCAAGAGGAAATTCAGGTGATATGTATATAATTATGAAAATATCATATTTCTCCCATAACCGTATTACCGCAAGATAAATACAAAAGACTATGTAGTGGCTTACTTTCTGTGGAATTCTATCTTTTGTATGTTCTTAATCAGAGAACTAAATATAGAGTAATAGTAGTTTTGTCCTACTTCAAGTAATATTACATCAATTACGAACTATGGGGATAATATAAATTACTATACTCTGTTATAATATCATCGTATTTTCGTAA
>NW_020872519.1:353378-355878 GCF_003789085.1 Penaeus vannamei
AAATGAACGAAAGATTAATAAAAGTAGAAATATCACATATTCTAATTTTGTGGAGAGAGCTGTTGCATTGTTGCAATGTAACATAACGCAGAAGTGTTTGAACTGTCAAAAGGTTTATTTCAAATAAAAAAGTAATATAAGAAGTAATGTATATTGAACTTGCGTAACATAATATGGCGACAGAACAAATAAGATAAGTACAAGCTGAGCGACAAAAATCTCCAAAATTGGTTGTTTATTTTTTCCAGTGTATCGCTGATATATGGAAAATTCGTCTGATATAAGTGCTTTTCAAAATTACATGTATAGGGTGTTAACTGAAAAATGAAATAAGGTTATAGAAATATCCTATAATTTTGTGGAAAGGGTCTATTGCAATTGTTGCAATGAAATATAACGCAGAGGTGCTTGAATTGTTTAAAAGTAAGGTGTAATTTCAAATAATGGCTATATAGTTATGTATATGGAACTTGTCTGTATGTATATGTATATTCATACATATATACATATACTTACACACACATGCACACAGGAATATAAATATACTTATACATTTAGTTATATAATTTTCTATCTATCTTTATATATATACAAGTTAGCTTTATAGCTGACAATATCTACAATTACTTCGTATTTAGTGTCATTGTAAATCCTAATGTTGAAGCATTGTTTGTACTTGAATTATCACTCATTTAATATCTGGTACACAAGAAAAGCATTAACATACATTAACGTTAGCTCGAATTTTAAAGTTACGACCTGTTCAGTGCTGAGACATACCAGCGTTCTTTCTCATATAAGTCCGCCATCAAACACTACCCCTTGATCATATTTGTTTTGTTAAACTTTGTAGCCGCTACCAATTACCATTACGGTCTTTACATAACGTAAACAAACAAACAGACCTCTTGGGTTTGTCCGAACCGCCTTGACATAGCTTTACCTTAACGTTGTAACTCCTGAATTATTCTCCAATACAGTGTTAAAATCGTCCATTCGGTACAAAACAGGTTTGTAGCAGATGACCTGAATGAAGGGTTTTGCACAGAGGCCCTGACGGTACACTCGCCTCACGACAGCTGTGTATCCCGTGGCCTTGGCTACTGTTTATCCTACTATCTCTTAACAACATGAGTATATAGGTGCTGTTGCCTCACAATTTCATTATTAAGTATCTATCACATCACAAACTTTATTACCTAAAAAATAATAATTATATGAATATATAATATTATAAACTTGAGATGCATTGTAAGTAACTATCTTCCCAAGGAAATATGAACAAATAAAGAACCGAAATTACTATGCTTTCGAGGGTCATTATCCTACTGATGTTTTTTTTTTTCGAATTTCTTCCAAGCGAATCGTCAGTTGTAGGAAGGATATGTATTTAATCAGTTTTTAATACATCTTCGTGAAATACATGAATTTCTGACGAAGATACACTCGAAAGAAATATTAGAAACCGGATAAATACATTTCTTCTAGTATGAAGACACTCTTTCTCATTCATACCTCTTCTTCATTTTTCAACATGAATATGAATAGTCACATTTGCGTCACGCAGTACCTGATCGAATCCCTTCTCGGTTGAAGACTCTACTTCTCGGACACTACGCTAAGTCAAGAGTAAGCGCCGTATTGAAGGACATTTGGCAAAACACGATAAGGCCAAACAACAGGGGAGAGTGGGAAACAGACCGTGCTAAAGTGATATACCGATCTGACTTCATTTCGATGAAATCTACGAAAAGCGATGTTTCAAGACTCCTGAAACGCATAATCGCCCAATGCAGAAAATGGTGATTAACAAATTACTGTCTTTTTTGCACGAATCGTGAATTGTATATGTATTTGTTATAGAAAACATAGGTGTAAATAAGACACGAACTTACCCTAAACATCTTTATAACGATATGAATACACGTCCACATAATGAGAGAGAGAGAGAGAGAGAGAGAGAGAGAGAGAGAGAGAGAGAGAGAGAGAGAGAGAGAGAGAGAGAGAGAGAGAGAGAGAGAGAGAGAGAGAGAGAGAGAGAATGTACAACTATATCAAATTAGTAAACAGTCCTTCTTTCAACAAGTCAAGTATCCCCCAAAACAAACATCTAATAGCTACGCCCAACATAATAACTTGCTCACACGCATATATTAAGCAAAATAACCAAGATAATTTAGCAAAATATAACAAAACTAGCCCCACCCATGACAAAGAAAAGTATGAAGAAATTTCCTCCCAACATCTAGGCCAGACAAAAATAACACAGTATGAGTATATATGAAATAATCACATTAAAGCGTTATTTCATCATCAAGAGTGGCCTGAACCGTGACGACTGAAACACCAGTTCCTCCATCGATACATATAACAAGCACCGCCTGATGGATATTACTACAGGGATGAGTTGTTGCTGTGTATGCTCCTTGCGTGTGCTATGTAGGCGTATGGTGAATAGTTCATGAATCGAAAAATCTTTAGTGAATTAGTTATTCAAAAA
>NW_020872519.1:360878-368102 GCF_003789085.1 Penaeus vannamei
GGATAGAAATGAACCAAAATAAAAGATTCGATCTTTTAGATATGAAATATAGATATAAAATATAAAACGACCATACACATACGGACCAATGTACTTCAAAGATTTCATGGAAAATATCTTACGGTCCGGAAGTGATTTTACTGATTTCTGAAAGTGATTTTACTGTTTTTCTAAAAGGGCAGAGATACTAGTTGTCGCTAGTTACTTATTCAAATGATTTATCTACACATAATTATGCCGTAATCAAAGAAATTCAAGGTGAATGTTTATATATCATTTAAATGAAGTTATTATAATGTACACATGCCCTACAACGAAGAATATAAATATGTTTACAAAGAAACGACAGAATTATAAATATAACCATTATTTTATACATTATGCGACTATATATTGGTCTCCAAAAAAGCTTTGATGCTCAGTTCCTTTGAAATATCCATTTCCATACCAAAATGATACAATTAAAGTTCTTTGTAGTGTGCAATAAAAGTTTGAAACCTAAAGATAAAAGATCATATGTTTTAGAACAGCTTATATTTCCTATTTTCATCTTTTTCATTCTCCTTTTCGGACACCTTTGGTTATGTTGATGCGTGAGAACACCGACATAATAGACCATTTTGTAGCACTGCGAAAATCCAAACACTTTGATACATGTTTAATGTTTTATCACATGGTTTCTACTAAACACAATTACCACCGATGTTTGTACCGACATAAAAAAAGTGAAAAAATGAAAAGTTATTTTTCTTAATTTCACAAAAGAAAATTTGATAGCAAACCAATAAAGTACTTAATATGCAGTCGTGATATTTAACTTCAAGCAGAATATTGTAGAAGCTTCAAATAAAATGGAAAAAGTACTTAACTACTCTGCAAGTATGATGGCTGTTGAAACTTTCAAATGTATTTTTCAGATTCAGTCAAAATATTCTGAGTGAGATCTTTGTCCGAATCTGGTAACTGGAAAAACGAAAAATAAATTCCTATCTGCTCCTGAAATATATTTGGAAAATATCGTTGACCCGAGTGTATCAAACTGTCTCATGAAAGGGGCAAACACTAGATACAAAATGAGATGTTTCACCAGGTTCCAATAATTTACGCGTAAAGGGCAAACATGTATATCAAAGTGTATCAAACTGTTTGGGGTTTCGAAGATGCTTCAGAAAGGCCTAATACCTCCCATTCACTCAGTTTCATAGCAGGGAAACTCACAAAAACAATTTCATACCCATACTGATATCCTACAATCATCCCTTAAAGTTGGAAACTTTTTTGAAAGCAAGAATTGAAGGCAGAGATCAGAGAGCCATATTTCTTGCACTAACTTTGCATATTCTATTTGCATGTATAAATGAATAAATAACCTAAGATAGTTCTAGTGATCGATGTATGTGAAAAAATGGTCTACATCGGGTTTTAATTATTCTTAAATACGTCTTTTCATGGCATTACTTGACTTATTGGAGAGGAAGGGTAACCACTCCATTTGGACTTGTAAAATTGCAGTTCAGGTATTTCGCATAGAACTTTAGAGTCTTAGAATGTATCGCGCATAGGCTTTTTTAATCTTCATCTTACTAATAGTTTGATTAATAATAATATTGATAATAGTTAATTAATAATAATAGTTATAATAATTAATAATAACTAATTAATAATATAATAATAATCTTAGCTAATAGTTTGGAAAAATGCCCGTACTGTGAGTCTATTCGACAAATAATAACTTAATGTTAGAATGTTACATGTAAATGTGAATTCGATACCACAGTGTGTAAGAAAGCGGGTGTGAATGCAACTTTATCTTTCCTTTGTAATAACAATCGATTATTTGAATTTATTTGATTATAAAATATATGAGTTGTAATATTTCCACGACAAATTTCACAACGTTAAGATTACAATGCGTGGCTTATATAATTACGATTATATATATATATATATATATATATATATATATATTATATATATATATATATATATATATATATAACCGTAATGAAGCAATTCTCAGGGTAGGGACTTTCTGTGGAATTCTTAATGAGTTAACTTTATTCACGTCAAGATAGACTAAAAGTAGCTTTTATCCCTACTTCAAGTATTGTTGTTAGATGAATTTCAGACAATATGAGGATCGTGTAAACTATTACACTGTTATTATAGTGTTATAATTCCGTAAATCAGTTTTATATAACTCCATGTAAGGTATTCCTCATTATATGAGTTAAAATCAGATCCTTTGTATATATACATATGTATATATATATATATATATATATATATATATATATATATATATATATGTATATATATATATATATATATATATATATATATATATATATATATATATATATATACACACACACACACACACACACTCGTGCATACGCATAGACAAAAAGAAATATATAAGCTTCTTATAAGGAATTGATCGCATGAACACGGCGGCACATTACAGGATCAATGTTTAGGTAAACACCGTTAATGTTCAACAAACACTGGAAGTAATCCCCGTTCATCATTTCGCTCATGTCAGGAGACTCGAACGTCGATCAGCCTTCATTAAGATGATAGAAGGGCACTCGAGCTGAGAAAGGCCGCTGGGAAGGACGACGACTTAGAAGTATTTTTTTATTTATTATTTTGAAATCTCCGGTTTTTCTTTCTGTGTAAATAACTTTTGAAACGGATCTCTTTTCCATTTCTCTGTGAATAGCTATAAATACAGCCTGTTTTATTTTCAGCATAATTGCTTATGAACAATTTGTTTCCTTTATCTATATATCTATCTATCTATCTATCTATCTATTATATCTATATATATATTATATATATATATCATTACAACCAGCTTTCTTTCTCTATGAAGATTTTTTTTGAAAACAACCAGAATCCTTTTTCATAGTAAATAGCCAGTTTTCTGTGTGTGTGTGTGTGTGAGCGTGTCCATCTACCTATCTCATATATAAATCTATTTATATATGATAAATAGATGCATAGAAACTAAGACCGTGCAATTATGCCAGCCCATAAGGAGATAGGAGTCATAATAACATTCAGCCCCACGGTGCTCTCTCTCCTCACACGCACAAGCTCAATGACCATTATTAGGAAAGGACTTGTTATAAGTGGAAGGGGTGGAGTCTGACCTCAACAATAACATTCGAGGAATTAAAGGTCTACGTCGCCGGGAGGTAATCTTGCTGTCCACCCTGGCAAATATACGGGAATTTGCGCTACGAAGTCGTATAAAGAAAAGTGTGGGACGCTCCCGGCTGGTGAGGGTGACTACATTGCATTGGATCACATTTGACGCTCATCCAGGTAGGGAAATAGCGTGTGAAATTATTTGATGATTAATATACGTCATTTAAGAAGTTGAAGAGGAAAAAGAGGAAAAGGTAGAGAATTTTTAGAATATTTTAAGATGAAAGAATTTTAGATTTTAGATTTTTTTTTTTTTTTTTTTTTTTTTAAGAAGAGCATGACACTTGTCGTACTATCATTGTCATAATCATAATTATTTGCAACATTATAGATTTTATTCTCAAATTTCATGGCTATTTTATTTTTGCCCTGAGCATTGTTAAGTAATTATTTGCATTATAACTAATAAAATCAATAATGATAGTAATGATAGTAGTTACTTCTATTACTACTATATCTAGTTTTAATTTAATTGTTGTTATTGTTATAACTAAAATTATGATATTAATAACAATCGCTTTGCTTGCTGTTATTATAGTATCATCATTTTATATATCATCACACACATATAAATGTGTATGTATGTATGTATGTATATATGTGGGCCAATCTATGTATATATACATCTCTCTATCTCTCTCTCTCTCTCTCTATCTCTATGTGTGTGTGTGTGTGTGTGTGTGTGTGTGTGTGTGTGTGTGTGTGTGTGTGTGTGTGTGTGTGTGTGTGTGTGTGTGTGTACACACATATATTTATATGTATGTACATATGCGTGTGTGTGTGTACTAGCACATATATACATAAGCATATTTACATATTTATCTATGTGTGTGTGTGTTTGTATGTAAGGGTGTGGGTGGGTGTATGTGTTTGTAAATGTTTTAAAATTTACATGTATATAAATAAATGTATGTATATACGTCCATATACAATGAAAAACAAATTACCCTTCTATCACCGACGCCTTGTTTCAAGCAAGAAATTTATGCTGAATTACTACCTTCGCTAAGGTGGTTATGTTTTTGGTCGCGTCGCGTTGGTTAGTTGGTTTGTTCGTTGGTTAGCAGGACAAGTAAGAAAGTTATGGAAAATTATTTTTCTCTTTTTTTTCTATTTTATTTTATTTTTTATTTTCTTTTATTTATTTATTTATTTATTTATTTTTAGTCAGAAGTGTGGCTTAGCCTAACTTAAAGTCCGTTCAATTTGGGTGGTGCTCCGAATCACGGTCTGGTGTAGGGGTCGATGTGCCTTTCCCCTCGTTTGCGGGACCGCAGGAGCCACCGAGACCTGAGCCTCCGGCCTCCTGTTTCGGCACAGAGTAATGTGTATTGTCTCAGTGTGATGCTGTGGTTGGTAGCGCCTTTTATCAACAGTCTCGACCAAAGCATATGCCACAGAACATATAAATAATTATTAAAGATACCGAAAGTCATTAGAGATGTATATAACTGACGAAATATAGAATTAAAATCATCAAAGTAAATGAAACACGTAAAAACAAATTAAGTAAATTAAAAGTAGGTGTTCTATGTTACTATGCTTCATTATTTATATTAATTCACCAAAGTAAATAATCTAATATTCATCTTTAAAATCATACTGTATCTATGTTATTCTTAATTATTCATTCATTATGTTTCCTTTCTTTGTAATCATCTGACTGTAATAAACAATACTTATCATAAATGGAAAACGAAACCAAAGCAAAGCTTAAACTATTATTATTAAACCATTTATACCGTTAACACACAAGAAACAAAGTAAAGTAAAACCTCCGAAAAGTAAAAAGCAAACGAAAAAATACGTAAAGCAATGGGGAATCTTATGAAGAACTAACAAAACCTTTTTCCAACTGCAGACTCACTCTAAGATCCGTTAAAAGTTAGGAGTAATATAAGCATAAACAAAAAGAGCAAAGCCTAAGGCGGTCATCTGAGGGATAACCCCGCCTATGCTTAATGACCCGATGTCTGTGCGCAGCTCAACTGAGGTGGCTGACCCCACCTTTCTCTCGAGGTCGTGCGCCAGATGTACATGAACATATATACATGAATTCAAACAAGCGATGTAATTGACGTCCGTGGGCTAGCTGAGGGGTTTGGCCCCAAATGCCCGTTGACGATTTTCCTAAACCCTGGCCGTCGCCATCTTGGAGAGCGCGTATTTCACGAGGGCGACCTCCCGAGCCATCTCTCCTTGTAATATGAAGAAAATGTCCAGGGCGTCGCCATCGTCCTTCTACAGCGCCTCCGCCAGATACTCCCTTCTGCAGTGCCTTCGTCGGAATCCTCGAGCCCTGGGCCAGATTTCGCTTTTCCTCTCGAGGGTATTTTAAGGGAGTTTCTGATGACGTTGAGCGGGTGCGGCCGTTTCAGGAGGCAGTAAGTGCGGAATCTCACTACACTGGGTCTAGTAATTTTTATGAATGATTGCATCTTTACCCCTGTTGCTTTGCCGTCACCTGTGAACTTGAGAAAGGTGATTTCAATGTAATTCTTTAAGTGTGAATATTTTTCTTGCATACGTGACCTTATTACCCTGGCGAAGGTATGCGCTCTCTGAATTCTTCTAGATTGGAAATATAATCGAAATTGAGTTTGCATTTTGTTATTTCTCGACTTTAAAGTATTTTTGAACAACCAACAGAGAAGTATATTTACGTACTAAAAAGATAATAAAAGCCACTTCTTCATAACAACTAGTTTCTTAATGAAGCTATTGTCGTTGGCATTACCACTATTGTCACTATGTCCATGAAATACATGGAAAATAAAGTCACCCTGGGGCTCTTATGAACTGCTGTTCAGGGTTTCATGGTACAGATGAGGTTAAAACTTGGTGCATATATTTCTCAGGAATTACTACTCAAAGCTATACTACATCTAGTACAAGGGTCGTTCCAAAAGTAATGCCTCCAATTTCTTTTACTCCGCCTGAAGGGATCCGAGGTGACTGCCTATGACATTGTTATGATAACTGAACATTGGGCTCATAACCTGAAATGTTTATCTCTGGTGCAGATATTGATGCCATGACAGTCTAAGAAAGCAACCCTATCATGGACGTACGTTCACGTAGAATAAGTTGGACTAGCCGACATTCTCCGACACCAGGTGAACGTTTACGGCTCCGAGGCAGTTGATGTTAGCACAGGAGATGGCTTCGTCGATTCTAGAGTATGTGACAGAGATGTGAGTCACAAAGCTCCGGAAGCCCTTGCACAGCCACCAATCCGGATGATACAGTACGCCTCGATATACTAATCCGCGCTAATCGGGAGAAAGCGGTGATTGAAATTGAAAAGACTTGGATATGGGTGTCCGTTGACTGGAAAGGATGTTGTCATCCAACTCTTCATGCATTTCACTCACCGTTATCCGCTGATTAGCACGGATAACGGTTATGTGCGCAAATGTTCAGTCATCATAACAATGGCAAAAGCAGTTTCCTCGGATCCCTTGGAGCGGAGTAAAGAATAGGAGGCATTACTTTTGGAACGACCCTCGTAGGCCAAAAGAAACATTCTGACCACAAAATAAACTGTATGATAAGAAATTGCATTAAAACTGTCACTTTTCAATGCAACTCTTATTGTTTCAGAACGAAGAAATACACATACATGATTAATTATATGTAATTATACACACACACACACATATATATACATTCACATATACTTGTGCATACATATGTGTGTGTGTGTGTGTGTGTGCTTGTATGTGTGTGTTTGTGTGTATTTTTTTGTATTGGTTTACAAATACCTATATATAATAATTATGTATATATATATATGAACATATATATATACATCTATATATGTATGTTATACATATACATAATTATGTGTGTGTGTTTGGTTGTAGTTGTTTGTATATGCATACAAATATATATAGATTAACTGTGTGTGTATGTATATGAACGTTTATACATCTATTCATATATATATTATATATATAATATATATATATATATATATATATATATATATATATATATATATACACA
>NW_020872519.1:381160-383660 GCF_003789085.1 Penaeus vannamei
GTACGTGTGTGCATATATATATATATATATATATATATATATATATATATATATATATATATATATATATATATAATATATATATATATGCATATATTTATATATATGTTATTTCGTAGAATCTTTGATATGTATAGAAAACGAAAATAAGATAAAGAAATATATAATTATTATGTCAGATTTTTATACACAAAGAAAATAAGTATTAGCTGTGCCTCATGGTACAGAGCCTTTAATTTGACGCTCAGTTAGTCTGTCGGTTGTCTCTTACAGGTGTTGTGAATTGTACTGAACTTCTTCCGTCTTTCACCTTCTGGAAGAAAGAAAAAAGGAAAGAAAAGAATAGAAGAACCTGTTGCATAAGAGGGAACGAATCGAAGAGTTAATGTTTTGTAAATGTGAAGGCTAGTGATAATTGTGAAGACTGGACTGTATTTACATGCGAGTGTTAAGTATGTAGACGATTGGGTAAACAAGTAATTATATGCTTGATCATCTACCCCCCCCCCTCCTTCCCCCCACGCACACACATACAAATTACAACCAGCCTCAGTTAGGGTATTTTCTAATACCTAATACTAGCTCTTCCTGACAGCAAGCATGGAGCAAGCAAGATGATTTGAGACTTGAAGGTAGTAATTGCGAGAAAACAAGGTCTTTGCAATGGCGAAAATTATTTTAAGACCATGCTATCTAATTTGCATTATCTTTCTTGATTTACACACGCGTAGAAATGATCTGAAATATTGCCTTGTTGCAGTGATTCACATTTAAGTCTTATACATTGATAACCGACACGGATTTTTTTTTTTTTTGCAATATGTACATATGAGTCTAGTAGGCCTGGACAGTAGAAAGCATTTTAAGAGGTTAGGACTCTCAGAATAAATAGATATAAATAAAATGAAATGCTAAATGAAATGAAGTAAATATAAATAAAAACCAGCTTGTTGTCAGATATATGAAAAGCGCACAAAAATAGAATAAGACGAATAGATATATACAAACCAACTTCCAGTCAGAAGTAACAGGCATCACTAAAAGGTATAACAAAAACATGGTACACACAGTAACACAACTTCAAATTAGAAGTGAAATTATAGAAAAAGAAATGACTTTTCGCTGTCACTTTTCATTAATTGACTGTCCTGAAGAAAAAAGAAAACATGATCAATATACCTCCATCAAGTTTCGAATTTCCTGTCTTCCTTGAGCTCTCTCGCCCTCCTTTGTCTAGGAAGAAGGAGGCTGGCTGCTTGAATTTCCCCTTCCTGTGTTTAATCTTTTTTCTTTTGAATTTTATACTATTTCCTATTATAATCAGGCAATGGTGATATTCATGATAATAGATACAAAGAAAATGTCAAAATAATACTGTCTACATTACTATCACTTCTAACATTTTTGCTTCTGCTGCATGAGTAGTAGTACTAGTAATAATTGATATATTATAACAATAAAATTATAATGATGAATTTTGAATGATAATAATTATTGTAATTTGAAAAATGGCAATTATAACAATCATGATGATGATAAAGATAATGATGATATCAACAATAACATTTTAAAAATAACAATAAAGATCGCAACAATGATAAAGAATAACAGTGATATTAAAAGTAATGTAAAAAATAACAATGATAATGATATTAATATAACAGAGAAAAAGTAACAATGATGTTCACAATAGAAATATTAATAATAGGTATATTATTAACAACGATAATAATGATATATGATAATGACAGTGATAATGAGGATAATAATGGTGATATTAGTAATACTAAAAATGATAATTGAACTAATAATGATAATAGTAATAATGATGATGATGATAATGAAAAAACAATGGTAATGATGAAAATAATCATAATAATGACAGTAATTTTATTAATGACAAAGATAATAATGATAAAGATAATGAGGATGATGATAATAGTAATAATGATAATGATATGAAGATATGTATGTATGTATACGTATATATGTGTGTGTGTGTGTGTGTGTATTAGTGTGTGTGTGTGTGTGTACGTGTGTGTGAGTGTGTGTATAAAACATAAATGAATAAATAAATAAATAAAAACGCACATAAGCACACAGTCACACCCTAAGAGTTTCTGCTATCAGTAGCCAATTCGCAGCCTTATTCCCCGCTAAAAGCGCCCCCAGAATCATTACTGGAACGCGAACACCCGTGTCGCCCCCCTCCCCCCCACCCCCCCCCCCCGCAGCCTCGTCCCACCGCCAAGCACAGAACGGAAACGAGTGCCAAGAGTCCGCGTTCAAAATGACTGCCTTTCGGGATTCGACACAGAAAAATAAGCCTTTTTCCTCTCCCGCGCTGGGATCACAAAAAGGCCAGCGGAAGTGACGCAAATTTTAGCCGAGCGTGACTCCATCAGTCTAACTGTTGGTGAAGGTAGTGGCGGCTCGAAAGCTCGGTGATGCTGGTCGTTCTTTTAGGCTTTAGCTGTCTTCGTGTGTCTTAACAGTTTGT
>NW_020872519.1:431160-446160 GCF_003789085.1 Penaeus vannamei
GATTTCCCTTAATTTCGGACAGCCCTGAGTCGTCACCCGACCCCGCGCCAGGTGCTGGAAATGGGCGACCACGACTTCGAGGGCGCCCCGCAGCACCACCCCGACCTTGTGTCCTACATCAGGCAGCTGCACCTGCTGACGCCGAAGGGGGCCTCCGCGCCCTACGCACTCAGTCGACCCAACGCCACCGACTTCTCGCAGAACGGGCAGAGCAAGGAGGTCGAGAAGATACTCAAGGGGAAGGTAAGGTTCATATGTAAAGGGGAATGAAATTGTAGACTCGTTTTCTTCACGGAAAAAATAAGAAATGGTTCTCTGGCATGACTGGCATGTTTACATTTTTCCTAAAATGATAACTGGGCACTGTTAAAACTTTTACTCAGCGTTGGCACCGATTTCAACCTATTTAATTTTGATTTACGTACTGACAATACACTGGTATCATATTATTGTCATAAATACTGCCGATGTTACCAGTTCTGTCGATAAAATGATTGTTGTTACTTATCACCCATTCATAGAAGATGATTCTTGCGTTCTTCCTACTCCTCTCCACTAAGGCCTCGCGTCCCTTTTCCCTTCCCAGCGCGGCGGAGTGTTCGTGGAGGCGGGCGCTTACGACGGGGAGCAGCTGAGCAACACGCTCTACCTGGAGCGAAACCTCGGCTGGAAGGGCCTCCTGGTTGAGCCCGACCCGTGGAACTTCTGGTCGCTCAGGAAGAAGGGCAGGAAGGCCCACCTGGTGAACGCGTGTCTCTCCCCCAGCCCCTACCCCAGGGAGGTTACCTTCAAGTAGGTTAATTCGTCAGGGGTTCGGTGATTGTGCGTGTTGCAGTTATACCCCGAGGGCACTCTCTAGGGGCTGATATATTCTACTGATTGTAATTTTGCCCCAAAAAAGGGGTACATCGGAAAGATATGAGATTGGTGTAATAACTATTTCTTTCCAAACAATTATGAATTCAAATATAATCTGTCTGTATTTCCTGCAGGCAAAGCGACACCATGGGCCACATAGCGAGCCAGGGCGAGGAGGCCAACCGGCGGGGGATCTTCACCAGGGTCAAGTGCTTCCCTCTGTATTCTCTCCTCCTCGCCATCAACACCACGAAGGTCGACCTCCTCTCCCTCGACGTAGAAGGAGCAGAGCTGCAGGTAGAGTATCAGCGGCAGTAGAAGCTGTGGGTTGGGAACGACTCGGGTGTGACAATAACGCGAAATTACAAATGATGAAATTATGTGTACAATCCAAGCCCGAGCTTTATGAAGTAATAAAATACATTCAGTATCGATTAGTTTCTAAATTAAGCACTTCTGAGAAAAGTATAAATATGAATAAATCGAGTTATTAACCCTTTTGTCCGCAGGTACTGAAGACGCTTCCCTGGGAGAAGGTGAAGATTCAGGTGCTGTGCATCGAGCACCGCCACATCCCCGAGGGCAGTGAGGCCCTAAGAGCCTACCTGGAGGAACGAGGCTACGCCCTGCACACTTCCGTTGGCGATGATTACATCTTCGTCAGGAAAGACCTGGAGAAGATCCCACAAGAAGACCTGCTGTAGAGGGTCGCACATCTCGTGGGGTTACGTAGATCTCATGGACAGCAACTCTGTGTGATTGTGTTCACGGCCAGATAGTTTGTGTGATACTCGCGAAGAACTACTTAACTTACTATGCACATGCGTGTAAAGTATGGTGATTTGTGTCTGTATACGAGAAGCCGCATAATGTCTCCTCTTTACCGCTTTCACAGGCTGACTTTTTTGACTGTTAGAGCGGCATAAGGTTGTGAATACTCTGTGATAGTTCGCGACGATTTTCATAAATGTACACTTTTCATATCCATTTTTGTACGCATTTTCTTAATAAACAGACTTAATCCGATCTGAGTGAAATGCAACGACTGTGATCAAGCAAAATCAGATCCATAGCCTATACGAAGTTAATACTTACTATCTGTATCGTTTTTAGCATGATATAGGTTTTAATTATATATTTATATGGACGGCGTGAACTGTGCCGAAATTAAATCAGATGTCTTCATTGATTGTTTCATGTAAATATATTTAAGGAATTTTTCAGGTACATAAATTGTAGTCCATTATTTTTCCTTGTCGAATGATGATTCATTGCTTCAAAAATGCATTTCTATATTGTTTTTTTCTTTATTTCTTATTGAGGCGAAGATGCACTTGAAAGGTTGAGGATCATTGGCCATATACAATATATCATGCCTATATATTTCAAATCATTATCACCACCAACCATTTGCAGATCAAATGATTATCATAACCAATCTATCAGTTGTCAGTTCCTTAGCATCAACATGAATATTGCCAAATGTGTCACCAATCTGACACCGTGTCATCAATCGTGACCAACCTGCCACAAGTACATTTTCGTCTCGATGCAAAAAACAACAACAAAAAAAAACGGAGCATAATAGGATTTCTAAAGCTGCTTGCGCCATTTTTCTGCGGAAGTGCCTTGTTCAACTTCATGGTCACAGCAATACAGAAGTGCCTTGACAGGACACGAGGGATTGATGTCAATATTGTCAAGTAATAAGAATCGTAGGGGGTGGGGATGTGTGGTAGAGAAATACCACAGGGGAAGTCAACACACTTGGCAGTGCCAGAGCTTCTTGTGGAAAAGGAAATGGAACTCGATAATTTTCATTACATACTGATATCCGTATGGTGTCATCTTTTTTACTAGTTTCGGTTTTTTGAAAAAGTATATCAGATATAGATATTCGTTTTACCAAATCTGCGGCAGACGAAACCATTCTTTTATATTTATCTGTATGTCTGTTCTATGTTTGTTTATCGGTCCTGTGTCAGTGTATCTGTTTGTCTGTCTGTCAGTCTCTCTCTCTCTCTCTCTCTCTCTCTCTCTCTCTTCTCTCTCTGCTCTCTGTCTGTCTATTTGTCTTTTTTTCTCTCCCCTCTCACTATCTCTCTCATTTTGCCTCTCTCTCCCCTCTCCCACTCATCTCCTTCTTCCTTTAGATATTTGTATTTGTATATCCGACCGTATCTTTTTGTATGTACGTATCTCTCTCTCTGTCTGTCTGTCTCTCTCTCTTTCACACACACACACTTTGTACGTGTTTTTTTTGTGTGTAGGGGGGGGGTTACGTGTGTGAATATGTGTTTGTCTGTATGTATTCTTTTGCGGGTACACATTATACACATCCGTATGGCTGTATGCTTGCGTTAATCCGCTTACATTTATGTTAATATTGTTGTATACAGAACCTGACGTGTAACTTTTATTTCCATGTGTTACAATCATTTTCATAACCGAGATGATGAACCCAGCTGTGGTGATTATGTCTTTCATTACGTTTCTTGTCAGTGCGCTGTTCCCAGTCTTTTAAACCGAGAGATGGAGGAAATTTTCAGAAATAAAACCTAAACACCTAAATAAAATCATTTATTGTTCCACAATACCGAGGATTAACAGACCTCGGAGACAACTACTAATAAATATCAACAGGAATAAATAACTAATAACAATAAGTTAAATCCACACGGGGGTAACAAGAATAAATAATAAATGTATAACAAGGAGCACTGGGAGAATCTCTGTCACACACACGCCCATTTGTACAGAGGCCGCCGTGTTGTCTGGGTCAGGGTCCCTTGTACAGTCGCCGCTACAGGAACGGCCAGTGCATGAAAGACGGACGACGCTTTTCATGTCATGCGAACACCTGGAAAACTATTTACATGTGCATTTTACCCTTCCCGGTTTACTATTTCTTTTACGTTTCTTTTTTTCTCTCTCTGTATTCTTTTTGTTTTGTTTTTATTTTACAAGGGATTGTGAGATTATTTATTCTCCTCACATCCAGTGAAGAATTTGACATATGATTAATACATTTTCGATCACTGAGTCAGGTACACACTTTTCTTTCTCATGCATCTTTAGCCAAAAGAAAAAAAATTAACTCCGTATAGAAGCAAAAATACGGGCTTAGTCTTTCATAACCCAACACCTTGGCCAGGCGAGGAGATAAGCTGTGCAGTTAAGTACCAATAATCGCTGGCCTTGAGAAAAAAAGAAATCAGCCAAAATTGATTTCCCACGAAAGTCCATGACAATCTCGCGGATCCTTCGATTCACCGGGTTTCGTCAGTGAAGATCCGGTCCCCGTATAGGTGGGTGTTCCCAAGAGACGCAGTGATCCGGACACAGCAGCAGGCACACACACACACGCACACACTTTAACAAACACGGTAAAATGGCCCTCCCCTGAGACTATTTCTTCGGGAGGTTTAACTATTACTTCTTGGCCCATCCCCTGGTGAGGACTCCTCGCTACCAGGAGGAGGACGGAGGTATGGAGGAGGAGGTGGGGAGGAGCTTGGAGAGACACGCGCCGGGCCTCTTATTTGCCAGCGCCGACGGCCACCTCGTTGACGATCTCCAGGGCTTTGGGGCCGTCACACCTGCGGGAGGAAGGGCGGTTACTGTCGTACTTCGGTGCAAGAAGTCCACTCGCTTCACTAGCTAAAGATGGACAGCCTTGATTTTTGAGGACGCTTTCTTGGTTCTGCATGAAGCTTCAAATTTCACAAAGTTCCAGTAAAACATAAAAACATTGTTGTGAGAGTAAAGTAATAAGCATACAAGGATTGATATACTTTATATACTGTGTTCAACACATTTAATTACATTTGTACATAACCCAAAGCTGAATGAAGCTGATCGACGTTAAGTATGAGAGAAACGAAATACTATGATAAAATCCAACCTAGTGAAAGCGACATCACATTCCGCAGTGGAAATACGGAACACGACCTCGCCAAAAGAGCAGAGACTCACTTGGGGAACATGATGTCACACTGGAGGGTCTCCCAAGCGGTGACAGCTCGCCAGACCTCGTTGATGGTGTCGATGTTGCGGGTGTCCTTCTCAGTCAGCACCTTCAGGCCAACGCTGAAAAAAAAAGAAATACGAGAAGAGTTAGTAGATGGTCCAGAAAACAATCTTTTTCTCTAAGTGTAAACGTAACTTTACTGCTGGAGCCATAAATGCCTGCGGTTTTCGGAAGGGAAACTAACTGTGCTTTAACTCTTGGAGATAAAATCGATACTTGTAATGTTTACAGAGATAATTCTCTCCTTTCGTATTTTCTATACAACAATCGCCAATTCCTTAAACATGTTAGTCCTAGTATTGAGGAAAGAAAAAAGAAAGCGTTGAGAAAGTACCCAGTCTAGCGTTATCAGATTATGGCGTGGCATTATACTCCCGCGGTACAGCTTGCAACCTCAATGGTCATATACGCGCGTGCTTACTCATTCCTTTGCTCATTAATGCACGATCTTTATCACTGCACAGACCTGCAGTTACCGGAGTCACCGCCAAGGGACATTGCACAGATCCGCTATCGCCGCCGTCATCGCCGTCATTCACATCCCGTTATCCGAAGCTTCGAGACTGACTGACGAAGCGGCCATGACATGAGGCCGATGAATGGCAGGCCGCGGACACACACCAGTCCCCCCCCCTCCCCTGCATGCTCGCCGTCATGCAGTGGATTCCTCATGGTTGCGGTTCTGTTTGTGTTTGCTTTGTCATGTTGAGTTTGGCATAAAATACATCATAAATATGCGGGGAATGGCAACGGCTGTGTGGGTTTCCGCAACGGTGTTTTACAACAGATCTAGGAGCTGTTGATAGTAGGTGATAGTAGGCCTATTTTTTTTTTTTACCAAACTAATGCAATACAATTTTCTACGGTTGCGTCTCAAATAACTATATATTTTAGAAACCAACTTTACACATCATAGGAGAAAAAATAACGGAAAATGTAGAAGATAGAAAAAAATCTAGAGTTAAGAAGTTAATAACCTATATACTGCTTCTATAATGATAAAACAAGTGATAGCACTATAATGGACAGCCATTGTACACATACGCATTAAGTGAAAGTAATATAAGTAAACGTGCACACATAAGCTTGTCTAATTCTGTATCTGTTTGTAGAGACATGCATGTATATATTGTATGTATGTATTTATGTAGTATGTCTATGTATATATGTATGTATGTATGTATGTATGGTTAATGTATGTATGTATGTATGTATGTATGTATGTATGTATGTATGTATGTATGTTATGTATGTATGTATGTATGTATTATATATATATAATATATATATAATATATTATATATTATATATATATATATATATATATATATATATTATATCTGTGGGCGTACATGTTGTTGTACGTTGTTGTATTATATTATTATAAGTATGTATGTATGTACGTATGCATTTACCATAGGGATATAGATATACATATAACTAGTCATGCAGTTATAATAATAAGGATAGAAGTTGTTATACTGATAAAAGAAACAGACACAAACCCTAATTAAACATATATGTAAGTAGGTCGTGCATAGATAGATAGATAATAGATAGACTAGAGAGATGAGGAGAATGAGGGAATGAGAAGAGTGAGGAGGGAGAGGAAGAGAGAAGAGAAAGAGGAGAAAGGCGAGAAAGAGAGAAATGAGAGAAGAATAGAGAGATGAGAACAGGAGAGAAGGATTGGAGAAGAAGAGAGGAGAGAGAGAGAGAGAGGAGAGAGGAGAGAGAGGAGAGAGAGGAAGAGAGAGACGAGAGAACAGAGAGAGGAGAGAGCCGAGAGATGAGAGAAGAGGAGAGACGAGAGAGAAGAGAGAATAGGGAGAGAGACAAGAGAGAGAGACGAAGAGAGAGAGAGAGAGAGAGAGAGAGAGAGAGAGAGAGAGAGAGAAGAGAGAGAAGGAGAAGAGAGGAGAGGAGGGAGAGAGAGGAGGGAGGGAGAGGAGAGAGAGAGAGAGATGAGAGAGAGCAGAGAGAGAGGAGAGAGGAGAGAAAGGAGAGAAGAATGAGAGAGAGAGAGAGAGAGAGAGAAAGAGAAGGAGAGAGCGGAAGAGAGAAGAGGGAGGAGAGAAAGGAGAGAGAGAAAGAGAGGAGGATAGACAGAGAGAGGAGAGAGACGAGACGAGAGAGAGAGAGAGAGAGAGAGAGAGAGAGAGAGAGAGAGGAGAAGAGAGAAGAGAGAGAAGAGGGAACAGAGAGAGCGAGGGGGGTATATGCACCACCACTACGAGGCACAATCCCCGTTACGTGGCCAAGGGTCCTTTAAACATTGGCGGGAAGGGGGGGGGGGGAGAGGAGAAGAGCTGGGCAGTGAAGATGCTGTACTTCTCTACTTGTTTATTTATCTGTCAGTCTTTCCGTCTGTCTCCATCTGCTTCTCTCTCTTTCTGACTATCTCTGTGGGTCTGTCTGTCTGCATATCTGTCTGTTTAACTGTTTCTGTCTCGATCTGTCAGTGTCTCTCTCTTTCCTTTTTTTTCATTTTTCTCTCTCTCTCAGTTACCACTCTGTCTGTCTCTCTCTTTCTCTCCTTCTTTCTTTATCTCATTCTCTCTCTCTCAGTCACCACTGTCTTTCTCTTTCTGTCTGTCTGTCTGTCTCTCTCCCTCCTTCCCTCAACGAGACTTCCTAACTTCCTTTTCGACAGCATGATACTTGATTCATGAAATCACCGCCAGTCACTGATTACCATTCATCTCAGTCCATCCATCATCTCCCCGACAGTCATCCCAGCATGACGTAATACATCTCGAAAACAACGACTATATTTTTTTCCCCGGCGATGCCCTGGCCGCAAAGCCCATTAATCATTTATAAACGGCTAGAGCTGTCACAACGTACACCTGTGACGTCATGATCACCGAAACCTAAATTCAAGAACGCCGCAACGCTGTATCTCATTCGATGATGATGATGACGACGACGATGACGATGAGTGTGTGTATTCGATTGTTCTGCGGTCTATAAAGAGACTGTTAGAGCTGTAGTGATTTGTAAGACTGGTGGTGACTTTGGGAATGCCTCCTTCGGTGATTAAATATGCCTCATTTGCCTTCTTCAATTCTGTCATTGTGAGTCAGATTTAATACAAGGCATTATCATCATTGATCTGGTACTGACACCAATACTACAATTTCTTTTAATTTAATCATGGTCTCAGTCACCCTCGTCATTACAGATCTTGTTGCAGTTATCACAGTCATCTCGATCATAATTCCATGCCATTCGTGTGGGAAGGAGCGAAGGTGTGACAAAGGAAAGTCAACGAGCGTGGGGCTTCGTTCACCCGAGATCCCGAGCAGCGAGTGTCGGAGAGTCTGTAATTGACCTCCTCAGCCGTGGCAGAGGGTCGAGGGGATTGACATTCTTCTGACGGCGGACTTTGAATGACCTTTGATATCTCCGTCTCTCTTTTTCTCCGTTTCTTTTCATCTGCGGGCGATGGCGAATCCCTCCCGGCCGAAGAGTTTATTGCGCGGGCAAAAAATAGAGTGATGGGGATGACAACGAGCAAGAGAATAAATAAAAGCCACAACTTTTCTTAGTCACGAAAAGATTCTTGTCATTCCTCGAAGTTTTTCCTCGTCATCTCGTGACAAAAAATGATTTATATTCGTACAAATGGTGGCGAGCTCCATTCATGTTTATGTTGCAGATCCCGGAGTTACGACTAAACCGAGAGACGCCATAAGTATGACGAAGGAGAGTGGATAGGAAAGCATACACAGCAGTGCAAACCGTATACCTATAATGATTGCTGTGCGTGCGTAGGGAATCCGCAGTTCCGCTCGCTTTACATCAACATATGTATAACTACCGAAGGTGTCCAGATGCCCTACTGCTTAGCAAGACGCTACAGCTTTTCTCTCTCCGCTGCGCCGCCCCTGATGCAAAAAGTAACGGCCCACGTGTACTCCCCTGTGGATCGGCCAGAGTTGGGGAGCCGTCTATCGCCTGGAGAGCTATGCTGATGGTTGCGGAAGGAGGGCAACCTTTCTACAAACACAATTAAAACAATAATATGCGGCCTCATACTTTTTTTTTTACGTTTTTTTCATGACAGTTGGCTTAATGGATTTCGGAAGTCGCTTTGGAATGAGGTTAGGGCTAAGAGGTTCGCTGTTTGATCGAGGCTTCGTGGGAGACGACTCGCGGCGCCGCTCAAGTGAGGATACTCGAACTGATTGAAGCTCGAGGATGGGATCTTCCGAGCGAATTTAGTGGCTCTTTAACTCTTCACGGCAGCTTTAAGGTCCTTCAGCCTGACCTCATATCCTGTAACAGCTAACGGTTTTCTCCGTCCGCCGGCCGGGGAAGCCTAAAGAACGTCCTGACGCAGGATCTTCGGACAATGTAGGGCAGCGCGACGCCCCTAGCGCCGAACAGGACCTGTACTACAGTTACCCCCTCCAGCAGACCACAGTACTCCACTGCGGCGGCGGGAGAGGACGGCCGGATAGCAGCGCTTGTTTATATTCTAGAAATTATGATTAAAGAACTGTGAAATACTGTATGAGTTTGTTTTTACGATTACAATAAGAACTATGATTATAGATATTTTTTGTATGGAACTCTCCATGAATTTGATAGTTTTCGTTTCTTAATGACAAAGGAGAAAAAGTTTGTCATTATCATTCTTACATCAGCATAAAGACAACAGAACTATCACAGGTTGCAAAGTAACTCATCTCACTACCCACAATTAATTGCTTCCTGTTCGTGAGGCCGGAGCGTGCCTAATAACCTATCCGGATAATAATAACCGAACGAAGATGAATGCCTTAACTCTCAACCAGGCTGTTCGGGAAGGCCCCCTCGGCTGCGCTCTGGACTTCCGTGTAAACAGCAACTCGAACACCCGACTCGCGTTGCTGCTGCCGAGGCGCTTGCTGACTTAGCGCAAGGAACAGTTAGCGAAGCGGCTCTCAAGCGTGACCATTCTGGGAGACGGACACTCATCTGCTGCCGTCATCAAGACCAGCGCCAAGGGGACCAAAGTTCGCTGTTCGGGCTCAAAGGCCGCGTTCGGTGCTGCGAATTGTTCATATTTATATTGAGGGGAACTTTTTTGGGCGATATGGAACGTATGTTTTATCCTAAAGGCGATACATAAATCACATATGGCTTTGAACGTAAACAATCATACACGCGCAGGAACTTTGAGCAAACACGGTGCAAACACCTAAAGGCACGCACAAGCACAGGAAAACAACCGCTTGTTCAAAACCAGCTAAAGATCACGTTCGCCAGCAAAGCACCGCTGATCCACCAAGCAAGCGCAGAAGGCAAATGCAAGCGAAAGTCATAGAATCAGTGGTTCTCCGGAATCCATTAAAAAACAACACTAAGAAAAATATACCACCTTCCTCATTAACGTACGAATCCTTATCTTTACGGTGCGAAATTTCTTCCTTTTATTTTCCTTCGCCCTAGTGGTTCCCCGGAATCCATTAAAAACAACACCATTAAGAAAAAAATATACCACCTTCCTCATTAACGTACGAATCCTTATCTTTACGGAGCGAAATTTCCTCCTTTTATCTTCCTTTGGCCTCGACGGAAACCGAAGCTCATTAGAAGACAGAAGCGGCGATGCAGCAAATTTTAACGGCGAGAGAGAGCCTTCACGCAAGAAAAGCATCCTCAGAGCGTCATGAATATTCATCAGGCCGCAGTCTTGACCAGCGGCGCCAGCAATATGTGTCTCGTGTAACGTTCAGAAAGTTCCCGCAGGCGACAGATGTTCACTCAGAACGCGAGAAATATTTGAAGAGATCTATTGCTGTGAAGAATTTTATGCTCTACGTTACGGTCGATATCTAAGATATAATACACCATAGGCATATCAAGCATTCTTGTTTACAGTTTCAGTCTAGCGAGACATATATTTTGTCATAAATAAGACTCCCCGTTCATTAACATGTAATCTCGAACAGCGGACTTGCAATGTATTATTAGAATGTAAAGCGAAAGGTCAAAAGTAAGTACATAGGCATAACGGCCTCAAGTCAGCAGGCGGCGAGCGGCTGTGGCGCCTTGGACCCCCCACTACACACACACACACATAAGCATGGACACGAACAACCACACATTCGCGCGAGAATAAAAGAACATATACATGCCAAAGCAAACACACACACACACACACACACACACACACACACACACACACACACACACACACAAACACAAACACACACACACACACACACATCAAACAACACAACACAAACTCACAGGTGTTATTCGAGCGCTGTTCTTACATAGGCAACACTTGCTCTTTTAACAACAGCTGAGACAGTGAGGCCGCTAATGGTTGAGTGTCATGGAAATGTATTAGCGAAAGTCTTTGGTAGTTTTAATCTTTTTATGAATAATGAAATATAATTAGTATATGAACTGAACTTTTTTTTACTTTTTATAAAAAAATGAAAGAAAGAAAGAAAAAATTAAGACCACTAGTTATACACAGCCCAAAAATTATAGATTGAAACTTTCTTACTGGTTGATAATAACCGCCTACTAGATAATCGAGCTCGGTAAAGGTGATAATTATTTTCACCAAGCTTATCATTATGCACGCAGCGAATGGCCACGACCCCCTGTGCTCTAACATTACCGAGAATAGACATAATGGCCCTTGCCCGCCCCTCGATCCTGCCGTTCCACGCGACGCCACAACGGCTTCTGCCACGGAAGGCCGAGGACACGCGACCATCTTGTCCGGAAGGCTGCGAGGAAGGCTTTGTTTGGTGTTATTTTAATTTTTTTTTTCTCGGGCTTAAAGAGGATGGCGGGGAGAAGGAGACGGGGGAGGTGGTGTAGGCGAGGATATGTTTTCTGATTTGTTTTTATTCGTGAGCAGGAAGCGAAAGTTGGTTTACCCTTTGTTTACAGGTTTCTTAATGTCCTATGAGAAAACAAAACAAAAAACAAAGGTAACAGAAGCGAAATAAAGGAGTCAAGGCCCTCCCTACTATCTTCTCTCAAGCAGTACCAACTCCACTAATTGGATTTACTTCACGTGTACAAACTAATCACAGAAGAACGCTGCAATATGAGTGTGCGGATCATCATAATACACCATCAGTGTAGCGCAAACCGGAAAACCGAGGCACGAACGGGGTAACACTGTAGAGCCATGAAGAACAGCAGGTGCTTTATAAGGGTCCGCTTCATCCATATGGCTCGCAGTCCTATTATTAACGAGTTTAATATTTTCGTCATGACTCAGGAAGTGTATTTAGCCACAGACTGCGCGAAAGTGATCCCAGCATTACATACGGTGACGATACTGCTCACCGGCAAACACACGGAAACTGAATAATGTCATTCGGAATTCTTTTTTTTTTACCGATGCTACTGTCATCTAAAAAGCAGAGGACAACGTACTTTTATCTCTCGTACATCTCTCGTATTTCCGGTACACGCAATTACATAATTTCCTCTCTTTTTACCCTTCTTAAAAGCAAATTGGAACAATTCATATTTGAAAAAACTGGGGTCCATGTTCTGTCTGGAAACAATCCTATCGCCATCGTTAGAAACACACACACATATATATAATATGTATATATGCATGTATGTATGAATATATGTATGATTGTATGTATGTATATATGTATGTCATATATATATATGTATTGTATTATATATATATATATATATATATATATATATATATATATATATATAATATATATATATATTATATGTATATTGTCGTGACACACACACACATATATATATATATATATACATATACATATACAGATACGTAGATAGGGTGTATCGTGTGACGACAGAATCGTGCGCATAAAATTCACATTTTCTATATGATACATAGATCATACGAAGTGATTTTAAGGCAAAATAGATAAATGAGAATGTGTTTTCGTGCTTCAAGTACCACTAGAGTGATATTACCCCATACGACGACAAAATCTCTTTCCAGGAGTATTCCCAACTTTAGGTGTTAAGAATAGTTCACAGAGAACCAACCGACTCAATATGTAAACAAACTGCTTATCGTCCATAGTGAAGTAAGGACTGTTAACGATCTCGAATTCATATGTGATCGGTAATGGAGTAAATTGGTGGCAAGGACACAAGAAGGGCGACGGTGAGGATACTGTGCAGGAGCCCAGTGCAGACACGAGCAGCAGGACACACCAGCTGGCGGTCTGACTGTTCTCATGGTCCCGTTGTGATAATGAAGCTTCGCACGTTAACGAAACATTAGGTCCTGACTTTACCGGGACTCGTCAACGGGGCGAGCCCTAATGGAGGGGGGGGGGAGGAAGGCACTCTATGGGGCCATAAAATCCAGTTATATGATATACATCGCGTCTGAGATGCATCGAGCGAGAGATCGGTCACCTCGTGATCGGTGACGAAACTGTGATCATTTGAGTCGTTGCGTCGAGTCTGTGTCACTTCGGCGTTGTTTATGTTGCCTTGTGGGTCAAGCAGAAGCTCTCACACATTATACGTGGTTCTGTACGGCAGCGGCCACTAACTGCTAAACACCTGGGAATCCTCCAGTTACTTATAGGCTCGCTGCGTTGTTGCGTTGTTACATTCTTTTAACCGTTAATCGAAGGGCAGTGGATGTTAAAAGGGCATCAAACTACAGAATATAGTTTGTGATGATGTCTTATAGAAACAGCCTATAAAAAACAATTAGAAAGGAAGACGATTGCCTGACACGGTCACATGGCGTAAAATACCACGAGGAACTACAGTTAATGACAACAAGTAACGGTTGTGTCACGTGGACGGGATCATTACGTCACTTGCAGAAACAAGCGGTGCGGAACGTGCAGTACGGACCATTGCAGCGCGGGGTGGCTTTGCGAACGACCATTTTTAGAGATCCAGGTTGTACGTGCAGTAGGTGAATGGGTTTGCAAAGGCGAGATAGTTTGCGAACGTGTACTGTTTGCGGGTCAGAATGATTTTGAGAAACCAATAAATCAACAAGATCACCCGGAAAACACATCTACAGACGAATTACACCGACATAGAGACCGAAGAAAAGGAGGGTAGGGAGAGAGAAAGAACAGAAACAAGGAACTCTCAATCTGTCATATTCAGAAAACCACAGAAATAACATGTCCTACTTATTGTTCTACGAGACGCTTCCTGACGCCTTGCCCCGAGGGTGAAAAACATCAGAAGAGCCAAATGCGTTTACAGAGTGGAGCTGTCTGGCCCTTGTAGACAGGTGGTTTGTCTCAGAGGAAATGGTGGAATGTTTGGATATTAGGTTGGGTAAAAGGGGAGAGAAATTAAGAGAAGGAAGGTCAAGGGATGGGAGATAACGAGAAACTAATGAAAATAGAATAAATATATAACTATTGTTAGTAAGGAAAAGAATCACATGTAGAAGAAATAGCAGATAAAATCGAGAGAGAGAGAGAGAGAGAGAGAGAGAGAGAGAGAGAGAGAGAGAGAGAGAGAGAGAGAGAGAGAGAGAGAGAGAGAGAGAGAGAGAGAGAGAGAGAGAGAGACAAAAAACTAGACAAAACCAAACGAAGCCACAAATATCAGGAAACAAGAAACCACATGATTAGCATGATCAATGTTCTTTTCCCTCACAGAGTCATTGTCTTTCGTCGCAGCGTTCAGTAAATTCCCTAAAAAAAGAAAACATGACACGTATCTATCTCCACCAGATGGCTCGGAAAGATGCGCCGAATGCAGCCAAAAGCTCTTAGTCACGAACCTCCTTCAACAGACAGACAAAAGCAACGACGCCGAACATTGGGTGTCTTGGCTTGTGAACTCGTCAAGTGAACGAAAATTGATTTCTTTTAAAAGTCGAGGAGTTTAAACAGCTGAGCGGAAGCGGTACATTTTTATAAATGTTTTCTTTTGTTCTCTCATTTTCCTGATTTACTCTTTTCCTCTCTCGTTAGCACAAGATCATTAAATATTTGTTAAATATCTTTAAAACAACATTAATCACACAAGAATCTTTTGTATTTTTGGGCGTTCTGATAACCGTGGGCGGGGACTTCAACGCGCCAAAGAAGTGAGCCAAACCGTGACCGTTAACTCAAGCTTTTGAAAATGCTCATCCTAGCGTATCCTTTTTAGTACTA
>NW_020872519.1:451160-453660 GCF_003789085.1 Penaeus vannamei
TCTTCTCGACGGATGCATTGGCTGCCTGTGTTCCATATCGTCCTCTGGCGCAGGCCCTCGGTCGTCGTGCCGGGCGGGAGGGCGATCTTTTGAATCATAAACATCCCAGAAATACTCGAACACTCCCTCGCTGCTGTCACTTGGAGAAGTGGTGTGTCTGTAGGGATGGTCTCCATAACCAACTACTGGAGGACCGACGTAGTCAGGATGGTCTTCGCTTTCAGAAACCCCTTTCCTTCGGCTGAAGTCGTCTGTTGAAGTCTGCTGGGTGGGGGGAGTTGTTGTCGCTTTCTCGTGCTTATTATAGTAGTGCATCATATCCTCAAAGTATCCGCCTGGAGCGATAGTGATACGCCGATTGTCACCACTTTCTTTATCCGTCAGATCTCCAAGGTTCTCAGGCATCTTAAATCCAGGGGGGACCGTAAACCCTTCAGGAATGGTCACGCCTCTGTCGGCACCGAACTGCTGCAACAAAGAAAAGTTAATTCCACTCGGAGTCGTGGCTTTATCACTTTTCTCATAGGTCTCGGTTTGAGCTTCACGGACTGTGGATCTTTCCTCTGAAGGAAGGTACTCCGAATTTTGAGGAGGAGGCTGCTGTGCGGTGTGCTGCTCCCCCTGATCGTACTCATACGGCGGGAAACTTGGCTGCCAGGTATCGTATGCTGGGTTTTCATACCCGTCATACGGCTGCTCGGCATACGGCAATCGTTGGCCAAAGGCTGGCCTCTCGTTCACTTCAGGGCGCTCGTACGGTGGCCGTATGTTACCTGCTCTGGCTGGCGGCTGATTTCGCCGGATTCCCTGAGGGATCCGTCGAGTCCCACCGCGGAAGCGTGGGTTGTTCCGCCGTCGGGGAGGGGCGGGTATGGGTGGGATGGATGGGGGGTAGTGGTAGGGGAGGCCGAGGTCGAAAAGGGTAGGATCTATATCTCGAGGGATGTTCTCAGGGAGGACGGAAGGAGGATATTCATCCGGGTAGACTGGAGAGCTTTCGACTTCAAAGCTCTCTACTCTCAAGTTGCTATCACGCACATAACCGATTTGACTTCCATCATGATCGTACTGCCCGGTGGGAGGGAGAATGGCCACGGGGCTCGTTTCTGAGTATTCGATCTCACTGTCTTCCGGCAGAAACTGCTCCTCGGATGGAATGCCTTCAGGCGTCGGGGCCAGATCAACTGCCTCTTCACTCTGGGGTTTCATGTCGAATATTCCGCTGAAGAGACCGAAAGCTGGATCTGGACCCGGCGACCGAGACGAAGCCGTCAGCTCCTTCCCGGGAGTCACTCCCTGGAAGTGGCCGATGGCCTCGCCGACCTGATGGTTTTCGTCCGCATGACTGCTGGGGACAACTGCTGCTATCGATAACTCTTCCAGCGTCACGCTTGGAGCGTTGAAATCTATAGTAGAAGGGGTAGGATAATTCCCCTCACCTCCCTCTTTTAGGTCTTGCGACAACTGGAACGACGTAGAGTTCGAGCCACCGAGTCCGGCCTTCTCCTCGCCGTAAGCGCTGACCAGCATCCACACCCCGAGGCCCACGATGGCGACGAGGAGGAGGATGACAGCGGTGACGACGGAACAAAGGACCTTGATGCCCCGCACCCGGTACACGATTCCTCGGTACATGACATTGACCTTCATACTCATGCTGGAGTTATCCTGCGAAACCTTCTTGAAGGGGTCCCTGGGGCTGCTCGGGGAGCTGCTGCTGTAAGAATCTTTGGATGTTCCCGGAGACGAACTGCTGAATAGATCTTTGGAAGTGCTGGGCGAGGAAATATAGGGCTCTTTGGAGCTTTTTGGAGAGCCACTTTTGTAGGCGTCCCTTGAGGCACTCGGGGAGCCACCCTTGTAAGCGTCCTTGGAAGTGCTCGGGGAAGCACTTGTGTACGATTCCTTTGAGGCATCCTGCGACGTGCTCCTGTACGTTTCCCTGAAGGAGCGTCTGTCGCTTTTTTCAGCTTGGTTACTCATGGGGACCGAGTTGGTTTTCGAAGAGCGAAAGGCCAAAGGAGATACGCCCCTTGGGTATCTGTGAGACACTACTCTGTTGCTTTAATTATGTCCATTCCTTTAGTAAAACGCCATATTCGCCATAATAGTCACAACAGTTGAATTATTTCAATTTTCATTTTTAAATGTCAGATGTCATAAGGTTGTATTTTACGAAGGTTTATTCACAAGCAAGCTCAAATATACGGTTTATGGGGATTTCTTAGAATATTCAAAGTGACTCGATATATTTTCAGTGGAATTTATGTTATGATAAAGTTCGATTCGTCAATGAATGCCAATGAATGCCTTACGTCGAAACAATTATGTTACTTATCACAGACGTTACAGTAATGCCCAAATATCACCGCATCCCAGCTAACCTACACCAGTAACTCTAGAATCACATCCCACACTGATAACAAGTCCTTTCGGATTCCACCGCGGCGTCACTTAAACACAGGACGAGAGCTCAGCGTCAGAACATGGTGGCGGCCGC
>NW_020872519.1:461160-471160 GCF_003789085.1 Penaeus vannamei
ATTATATATATTATATGTATGTATGTGTGTGTGTGTGTGTGTGTGTGTGTGTGTGGTGTGTGTGTGTGTGTGTGTATGTATATATACACACACACACACACAACACTATATATATATATATATATATATATATATATATATATATATATATATATATATATATATATATACACACATATATAGATATAGTTATATGCACACACACACGCGCACGTACACACATATGTATATATATATATATATATATATATATATATATATATATATATATATATATATATATATATATATATATATATATATATTTATATATATATCTATCTATATCTATGTATATGTAAAATTATATATGTAAGTGTTTGAGCGAGAGAAAGAGAGAGAGAGAAAGATACATGGTCACATATACAAATTAATAGAAAATAGAGAAGAAACATGTTATGGGATACTAAAGTAATAATAATAATAATAATAAAAAAACAAACATGTGGGTCACTGTGTCCACGGCAATCGCTTTCTCTACGATAAAATCGAGTCAGCAATAATCAAGCTCTTCCGTCTTGAATGTGAATAACCTCTGTGCATCGTTAGGAGCAATTCGTATGCATCAGAACGACCGCCTTTGGCACCGTTACTCGTCGGGACTGATTAGATGAAATTTGCATATCTGTAAGATTACGACTCTAGGATCTGCACTTTACGTATTGTTTTGACCAAGTGTGTGTCAAGTAGATGTGATTATTCTATTTTAAAGACTGTAAATCAAAGAAGCATCCGGGTAGATCAGAATATGTACTGTTCTTGAGAAGTAAAATGCATATCCGTGCGTCTTCTTCCAGTATTCTATTTTACATCCTATTTATCTTAACTTATATGCATAATACAGTGAAAGCTGCATTTCCTTCATTTTGTTTAGGGTCTTAGCTTTCCCATTCTTCCCAAGCCACTGTCATAATGCCAGGTCAAGAGAGAGCACGATTACACGAATAGCTTCCTTGACAATGGCATTTCTTGGTAAGGTCATTGTCGCAATACTTGCCTTGACTGAAAACACGTCAGTATTATTTGAACTATGAAGAATATCTATCATATTCTTAATGCGGATATGATGTTAATATTGATATTGCTTTCAAAGTCTGACCAAATTAATTTATCAAATGAAGGCGAACACTAAGAATGGTATAATTACAAGTCGATAAGACGCATTGTCTTTATCATTTGTAAACAGCGGTGTAAAGCACAAGCACCATGATCGAGAAAGTTGCTGCTTCTCAAAAGTTCCGGAAAGAAACTAAAAGAAATGAAAAGAAAACAGTAAGAAAATAGCTTTAGGAAAAGACCGTGACACTGACGACACGTATAACTCGGCAGGAACAATAAGCCAGGCATGTGTGAAAACAAAGGAAAACTTTCTTCAGCGTAATATGGGTCACCTGCCGTTTTCTTTGCACGGGAACCGTCAAATTCTCAAGGGGGTGACTCGTGCATTCTAGATGTGCACGCTCATTCGGTGTCAGTGTATACGCTTTCTTGATTTTTTTTCGAAATCGTTATTGCTTTCTATGGATCTGAAGTTGGAAAGTCTGTTCGTAGATCATTCGGCAGCCTGATTCATTCGCTTGGATGAAATCGGAGAGTAAAAAAAAGTCATAAACAAATGGTGGTCAGTAGGTCGGATGAGCAAACTGGCTTTCCATACTAGACGTGCACGTGGCCTTCTGAGGAACTTTACTTTCTCCGAGCTTATCCTGTGCTAACCCACAATGCCCAAGATTCGGAACCACTTTCTACAGCATTAGTCGTATGCCCGCCGGCATTCGTTTGCAACATGACCTACATGGCGTTGAGGCAGACATTTTATGGATTGACAATTAGATTTTCTTGACATGGAACCTGAACCTTTTTACCGGATGTAAGAGGGGGGGGGGGCGGTGCAACTGTACCTGTTTATATAAATAACGAATAGTTTTTTTTTTCATATTTTTCGACTCGGCATCCATGCTGATTGAGTTCCTGTTGCGAGCATCGAATAAGCGCACGAAAAGATACAGTGGCCGTGAACTTGCCAGTTGACCTACTTCTGTGTCATTTACACTGTCTCCACTTTGCGGATGCGGTCAGGAGAAACAGCTGCTCGATTAACAAATAGTGTTTAGGAACGTGGACGTCAACGGAAGTGCGTGGTGCTCTGATGAGTTTAAATTATTGTAATCTTATTATCATTATATCTATTCATTATTTTCTTTTTAATGGGAACTTTGTTCTCCATGTTCGTTAAGTGCAGTGGAAGAATACACAGTATCAAACATACATGTTCAACTGAAGCCTATATATTACACTAAACATTGCATAACCTTTATATTCTTGAAACACTGGAACTTACAGAATTGGGTTATTTAATGGGACAATTTTCATTTTATCACTTCTTTAAAAAAAAAAAAAAAAAAAAAAACTAAACTAAACAAGCTCTTTTACCGAGCGTACTAAAGGGCTTTCTGAGCATCCTGTTAGAATGGAAGGTTCTCATGACACTCGCGGTTCCAGGCCTTCCAGCCTCGGTCACTCATGACGCTGTCTCGCACCTCCATTTTAACCATGCAGGGCCGAGACATTTAATCAGGGCAGTTCGGTACTCACACAGACTACACAGAAACTCACACACCTACACACACTAATCTCTGTCTCTGTCTCTTTTCTTCTCCCTTTGTACGTACACACACACACACACACACACACACACACACACACACACACACACACACACACACACACACACACACACACACACACACAGAGCACCCCCTCTCCCCGCCCACACACACATTTATACGTACTTCCAACTACTGAAGCATTGGACAAGTCTTTATTACTACGCCCCTATCGCCACAGCGCCACGGCACGCAATAAACTACTCTGGTAAAAATGGAAACGCCCGAACTAACTGGTTGTGTCGTTTGTCTCCCTTTATCGCCCGATTAACGGATCGCCTGTTTCTCTGTCGCACTTCACCACCGGCGTTGCCTCCGCCCCTGTCGCCAACCCCCCCCCCCCCCCGGCGTCACAAGGGCAGTTCAGTAGCAATTAGTCACAGCTTTACCAGGTCGGGAAGACTCATTAGCCTGCTTTGCTGTACATCAAGCGAGTTCGAACCCGAGAGTGTGGCGACAGGAGGGCGGAGGAAGAGGAGGAGGGGGTGGTGGAGGATTAGGAGGGAGAGGAATCGGGGGTGGTGGAGGATTAGGAGGAAGAGGAGGCGGGGTGGTGGAGGATTAGGAGGAAGAGGAGGCGGGGGGTGAGGATTAGGAGGAAGAGGAGGCGAGGGTGGTGGAGGAAGAGAGAGGAGGCGGGGGTGGGAGGATTAGGAGGAAGAGGAGGCGAGGGTGGTGGAGGATTCGGAGGAGAGGAGTCGGGGTGGTGGAGGATTAGAGGAAGAGGAGGCGGGGGTGGTTGAGGGATTAGGAGGGAGAGGGAGTCGGGGGTGGTGGAGGATTAGGAGGGAGAGGAGTCGGGGGTGGTGGAGGATTAGGAGCAAGAGGAGGAAGAGGAGAAGGGAGGATGCTCAGGTGGTGGAAGAATAGGAGGAAGAGGAGGCGGGGATGGTGGAGGATTAGGAAGAGGAGGAGGAGGAGGAAGAGGTGGTGGAGGAATAAAAGGAGGAGGAAGAGTCGTTGGAGGAGGTTAAGGAGGTGATGGGGGAAGCCAAGAGAGAAATGAGCCAGAAGTGAGGGAGAAAAGGAAGGAAGCGGAGGTGGTTAGAGACGGAGGTGGATATGTTGGAGAAGCGGAGGCGGAGGTGGTGGAAGAGTCGGAGGAGAGAGATAGAGAAGATTGAGGAGGAGGAGGCGCTGGAGGAAGAGGCGTAGACGGAGGCCGGGTGGCTCGCCATTAAGATATTATTTATGCTCAGCCACCCGGAGAGTTATTTAGATCTATGGTATATTTAGCCAGAATCATGTGCGGAGAGAACAATAAAAAGTGAGATATTAGGCGTAAGACGGAAAAAGGGAAGGTATATGACAAAGACAAAGAGAGAGAGAGAGGAGAGGAGAGGAGAGGAGAGGAGAGGAGAGGAGGAGGAGAGGGAGAGGGAGAGGGGAGGGAGAGGGAGAGGGAGAGGGAGAGGGATAGAGAGAGAGAGAGAGAAAAAGAGGGGGGGAGGGAGGGAGGGAGAGAGAGAGAGAGAGAGAGAAGAGAGAGAGAGAGAGAGAGAGAGAGAGAGAGAGAGAGAGAGAGAGAGAGAGAGAGAGAGAGAGAGGGAGGGAGGAGAGGGAGAGGGAGGAGGAGAGGGAGAGAGAGAGAGAGAGAGAGGAGAGAGAGAGAGAGAGAGAGAGAGAGAGAGAGTGAGAGAGAGAGAGAGAGAGAGAGAGAGAGGGGAGAGAGAGAGAGAGAGAGAGAGGAGAGAGAGAGAGAGAGAGAGAGAGAGGAGAGAGAGAGAGAGAGAGAGAGAGAGAGAGAGAGAAGAGAGAAGAGGAAAACATAAAAGGAAAGAGTGGGAAGAAAGGCGCGAGGGAGAAATGCAGATAGCGAGAAGGGGAGGCAAAAGACAGATATAATAAAAGGAAAAAAAGGCAGAAGAGAGGGAGAGAATTAGAAATAGCAAGCGAGGGAGAGGCGAGATAGTGGGTAGGGGTTCACTATAAACTTACGGCTTAAGGTAATGTATGAAGCTTAGTGTTAATGCAGCGCTCTCTGGGACCACGTAATTAACCTGTAGATCAGGACTCGTTCAAGATACGGCGTTAACTTCCTTCCAACCATCTCATGAATGATAAAATGGAAGACGAAGGAGGTAAATAATAACCTTACCTTTAACACATCGACCGTCATTACTGGTGGGGGGGGGGGGGGTATGATTCACTCTTGAACTACTTGATCGTCCTAGTTAATCAAAGTACAATTTCTCTTCTCCCTCACCAAGGTTTCCATCTTTCTCCTTCTTGGTATTTCCCTCCTTCTATTATCTTCCCCCCTTCTTCTTTTATCGTGTTTTTTTCCCCCTCCTTCTTTTATCGTTTTCCTCCCTCCTTCCTTCTGTTTTGCTCTTCAACTCCCATGCATCGCCTTCGTCCACGATCCACGGCGTTTCCAGGACACGCTGAGATGGTGACGCTTTTTGTTCCGGGCGAAAACAGTTGATTGCTGGGATGCGTCCGGCGTGCGTGGCTGCCGCATCTGTTAAATTCCTGTAGCATGACGAATAATATGTATCATGAGCTTCCGTGCCGTTTGTCGGCATGAAAAAGTAGGGGTTTCACGTTTCTCGGTCCGTACTGGGATCGGAATGACACAGATGGTGGAACTACGACATGAACGAGGGTTTTGATTGTTACTAATCGACGGTTTATTCATTCGTTTTTCTTTTCTGGCGGAAATTCGTTGGACAAAGAACTTCAGGAAAAAAATTCATGAACGATCGTAAAGAGCACGGCCCGATAGTTACTTTTTTAGTCGTCTGCTTCCTATCCCATATGTCGCCTGTCATCCGAAGACACGGCGGGGTAAATACCGATTGCTGCTCATGTCGTTGGCTTGTCAGCACGTGAGAATAACATTAAAAAACTACGATGAAACAGATTATTTTGTTTGATTTTTGACTCGGCTATTAATCTCACTTTGAATAATAATTTCCTAAAATTAATCTGGATCTAATTTTTTGCTTCCTTCTGCCAGACAATCTTTCGTGGTAAAAAGAAAAAAAGAAAAAAAGAATAAAAGAAAAACGTCATGCGCAGCCCCATTAAACCCAAACATCAGGGAATTCATAGCTATTAATTACAACCCGCGCTATCCAGCCAGCGTTGGGATCATGAGAGTAAATTTCGTGTTTGATAATTTACAACTGTCTTGCTCAATGACCCTAAGGTAATTGAATGAGAAATCAAGTGGTTTTGAACGGCCTTTGCGCATTCCACACCAAGGCGCCCTGGAAGAACAGCTCCCGTCGCCTAGTAGTGTTTGTCGCTCTTACAGAATATCCGTGAGAATTACTCTACTATATTCAACAACAGTATTGATATCTATCTTTATATCTGTGATTATAGATATGTATGTATGTATGTATGTATGTATTCATATACGTACGTACATTATGCATACATGTATATGTACCTAAAGGTTGTGTGCGACCAGGTTTCATTTTATGAAGGATATCCTGACCCGTAAAGGTGCCAATTCATACTTAAAGGAAAGAGCCTAGGCTTACAGAGAGAGAGAGAGAGAGAGAGAGAGAGAGAGAGAGAGGAGAGAGAGAGAGAGAGAGAGAGAGAGAGAGAGAGAGAGAGAGAGAGAGAGAGAGAGAGAGGAAGAGAGAGAGAGAGAGAGAGAGAGAGAGAGAGAGAGAGAGAGAGAGAGAGAGAGAGAGAGAGAGAGAGAGACAGAGAGAGAGAGAGAGAGAGAGAGAGAGAGAGAGAGAGAGAGAGAGAGAGAGAGAGAGAGAGAGAGAGAGGGGGGGGGGGGGGAGAGAGAGAGAGAAAGAGAGGAAGAGAGAGAGAGAAAGAGAGAAGAGAGAAAGAGAGAGAGAGAGAGAGAAAGAGAGAGAGAGAAAAAGAGAAAGTGAGAAAGAAAGAAAGAGAGAGAGAGAAAGAGAGGAAGAGAGAGAGAGAGAGAGAAAGAGAGAGAGAGAGAGAGGAAGAGAGAGACAGAGAGGAAGAGAGAAAGACATTAAAAAGAGAGGGAGAGACAAACAGAGAGAGAAAGAGAGAGAAAAGAGAAAGGAGCAACACAGAGAGAAAGACCAAGAGCAAGAGCAAAGGAAAGAGAAAGAGCCGCCACCTTCCCTCCTCAGCCGAGACGAAGAGCCCGTGACAGAGAGCTCGTGGCGGCTGCGTGATGGATCGCCCTTCGACCGCCGTGAGTGTCTCTCCCACAAAACAAATCATCTTACGTTAAAGACGCGTGGAATTAGGTGGTTAAAAAACTCTCCGTTTTGGGGAAGTCGTGCGGTCGGGACTTCGCTCTCTATTCTCTCTCTTTTTTTCTCCTTTCGCTCTCTTTCATTTTCTGTCGCGGGGTTTACTTCGATTTTGCTTCCCTAGTTTTTTTTTTTTTTTTTTTTTTTTTTTTTTTTTTTTTTTTTTTTTTTTTTACGTCTTTCGCGCATTTTTTTTTTTTTTTTTTTCTTTTTTTGTCTTTTTTCTTCATCTCAAGTTACTGACTCGTTTGTCCTATATTTGGGTTGCACGTTCTGATTACAATCTCCCCTTTAGGGAAGTTTTTTTTCTTTTTTGCCCTTGTCTTAGAGTTAAGAAGGTTGGGTGAGTACAGTCATTTCTAGGAAGTTATATGTACACAATATATATGAAACTAGAAAAAAATAAAAAAAGTATGATATACTGCACACATACACATACACACTAGCCACACACACCATACACACAGCCCACCCACAACGCATAACACACAGCCCACACACATACACACGCATACACACAAACACACACACACACACGCACACACACAGCCACAACACACACACACAGATGCACATAGACACACATTCAACTACTACATTTTGCCCGTCTTTGTATATCGTATTCTCTCCTGCTTTAAAAAAAACAACAAAATCCAAAGTCTATTCTTTAATTCACATTTGTCTCAACTAATCCCTAACCTCAAAAAAAGAAGAAAAAAAAAAAACAGAAAAAATCATAACGCAAAGAAATTTCTAGAAGATCCGGTCTCGTCTCAATTAATCTCTTAATATAACCTAAAAAAAAAAAAAAAAAAAAAAAAAAAAAAAAAAAAAAAAAAAGAAGAATCATAACGCAAAGAAATTTCTCGAAGATCCGCGTCTCGTCTCAATTAATCCCTAATATAACCTAAAAAAAAAAAAAAAAAAAAAAAAAAAAAAAAAAAAAAAAAAAAAAAAAAATTCATAACGCAAAGAAATTTCTAGAAGATCCGCATCTCGTCTCAATTAATCCATTATACAACCTAACCTCAAGAAAAAAAAAAAAAAAAAATCAAGAAAATTCATAACGCAAAGAAAATTCTCGAAGATCCGGCGTCGGCAACTTCACTCGCGAATCTCACTCGCATCGTCCGGATCCCATTTTTTATCCGGAGAGGAGAGCAAATTTCCGTATCCGAAACTTCGATGGGCGGAGTTTGTTTCGCGGAGGAGAGAAACAGTTAAGCGGAGATGGTGTGTTTGGCTTCGACAGGTGAGTGAGTGAGTGAGTGAGTGAGTGAGTGTGTGTGTGAGAGATGTAGAGGGAGAGGAGAAGGAAGGGAGAGGGAGAGGGAGAAGAGAGAGAAGTGGGAGGGGGAGGGAGAGGGAGAGGGAGAGGGAGAGGGAGGGCAAGGGAGCGGAGAGGGTTGGAAGGAGAGAGGAGGGTGGGAGGAGTGGGAGAGGGAGGAAAAAGAGAGAGAGAGTGGGAAGGAGTGGGAGGGCAGGGAGGGAGGGGAGGGAGAGGAGGTAGAGGGAGAGGGAGAAACAGAGAGGAAGGGAGAGGGTTGGAAGGGAGTGGGAGAGGGGGGAGGAAAGGAGGAGAGAGGTGGGAGGGGGAGAGGAGAGGGAGGAGAGGGAAAGGGAGAAAGAGAGCAGAGAGTGGGAGGGGGAGGGAGAGGGCGGGAGAAGAGAGAGAGAGAGGTAGGGGGGAGGGAGGAGGGAGAAGGGAGAGGGAGAGGGAGAGGGAAGGAGAGGGAGAGGGAAGGGCGAGGGAAAGGGAGAAAGAGAGAGAGAGTGGGCGGGGGAGGGAGAGGGGAAAAGAGAGAGAGAGGGGGGGAGAAAGAGGAGGGAGGGAGGGGGGGGGAGGAGAAGGGAAGGGAGGAGAGGGAGGGATTGAGTGGGAGAGGGAGGGGCAGGGAGGGAGAGGAAGAGGTATGGAGGGAGAGGGAGGAGGGAATGGGAAAGAGAGGGGGAGGGAAGGGGAGGAGGGAGAGAGATGAAGGGAGGAAGGAGGGAGAAAGGAGAGAGGGAAAGAGGGGAGGAGGGAGAAGGGAGGCGAAGGAAAAGGAGAGGGAGGGATGGAGGAGGGGAGAGGGATAGGAAGAGAGAGAGAGAGAATGTATGTATGTGTGTGTGTGTATTTGTACATGGTAGTGTATGAGTCGGGGAGATTATATGTATGTTTGGATGTGTATATGTATATATTTGTATGTATAGACAAACAAATAGAGACATATAGATAGGAAGATAAATGTAGACAGCCAGATAGACAGAGTGACAGACAAGCAAACAGACAAACAAAGAGCAATGGACTGAGAAGTAAGTGGCGAGGCGAAACCACAAGCAACGTAATGCACTGTCATGAGAGCGGCAGGAACGGCAATGCAAGGAGGTCAGCCATTTCAGTCCTACAGTGATGCATCGACCACGAGCGCGTCCTGGCAAGCCTGCAACTCGCAACGAAAGCCGGATAAAGCCGCTTAATATTCCCGAGCAAAAAAGGAAAGCGGCCCGGCAACACTGTCCATCTCGACAACACCTGCCGTGACCTCATATCGGCGGGAGGGCCTGTGGGGCATGGGTCAACCGGTAGCGGCGAATAGGAGCTTTCTCTGCGGCGGCGGAGGTGGAGGGCGGCTTTCTCTCGCTCTCCCGATCGCTCGCGTCTCGTCGGGGGGGGGGGGGGGGGGGGGGGGGACAACCCCACTTGGCGGCCAGGTACATGCGCCGAGGGCCTGTGTGCCGCGTGGATCTGCCGGCACACTTCCAGGCTCATGAGGATCCATCGTGTTATTCATGTGGTCTTGATTTCTCTTTGCTTGTTTTATGTATGTTTTAGGGGGGGGGGGTAACTTGTTCGGTTCTTTCGTTATGGCTTATGCAACGTAAGATTTAGCCACTTGTGATTTGTCTACAGGCATGGATTATATGTTTTTATATCTATTTTTTTTTCTATCATCGAGCGACTCTATTGCAATTTCACGTGTGAGGACGCAGCCTCTCGTCACCTCGACATTGCTCGGATTCAAGGCTAGTCATGACAGCGTGTCTTGCAAGTCACGGCAACGCCACTAATTCAAGGGCTGATGCTATTGCGAATGGACGTCAAGTGAG
>NW_020872519.1:481160-483660 GCF_003789085.1 Penaeus vannamei
ACATTATATATATTATATATATATATATGCGCGCCTAACCATTCTTGAATTAGCGCGCTGTGTGTGTGTGCTATTACATACAATACACACACACACCACACACACACATATATTAATATATACATACATACATATATATAATCATTAACATATAATATATATATGCCATATTATAATTAATAAACACGTAACTATATATAATAATACTATATATATACATATATATTAATATATAATATAATATACTATATATATATTACTGTATTATAACATATATGCATATATAATATATGCATAATATTATATATAATATATTATATATATGATATACATATATATATAATATATATATATATATATATATATATTTATGCATCAGTATACATGCCATACACTATATAATATATTAAAATATATAATTATATATATATATTATATATATATATCATATACTATATAATGTATATATATCAACATATGTATCTATATACATTTTCATCCACTTTTCATTTTAGAGAAGTCAGCTGAGTGCCCCCACCCCCCCCCCCCCTTTGGGGGCCCCACCCACTCTCACCTCAAAGGCCTATTTCGAGGGGACCGGATTTGTGAGCATTACATTAGCACACACACACACACACACAACGCACACACACCACACCACGCCACACGCACAACACACGCACGCACATACGCACACCACCACAAACACACACACTACACACACAACACACACACACACACACACACACATATTATATATATATATATATATATATATATTATATATATATATATATATATATATGTATGCCATACATATCTATGCTTGTGGTATATTATATATTAAATATTATATATATAATATATATTATAATATACATAATATGGTACTATAACAAATGTTTTCTATTAATATATGTGTATACACATTTATATACTACCATACATTAATACTTATATATATATACATACTATATATATATATATATCATATATATATATATATATACATATGTATACACACGATGCTTATATATATACATACATACATACTATATCATGTAATATATATATATATATATATATAAATATATATATATAATATATATATATTTATGTTGTGTTGTGTGTTTCTCTCTCTCTCTCCTCACTACTTATATATATATATATATATATAATATTATATATATATATATAATACTATATAATGTATGTATATATATATCATAACTATACATATATAATATAATCATATATACAATTAGATAGATGATATATTATATATTTAATATATGTATGTATGTGTTTACATATGTAATAGTGTATATTTATGAATGAGTATATTATGTGCATATGTTATGTTACACACACACACAGCACACACACACACACACACACACACACCACACACACACACACTCACACACACACACATATTATGTATCATATGTATATGGTATATATCTGTGTCGTGTGTGTGCTATGATATTAATGTGATGTATGGTGTACATATAAGTATATATATATGATGTATATGTATATATATATGCTGTATATATACATATATGTATATATATGTGTATGCATGATGTTATATATCTAGTATATATAATATAATATATATATATATATATATTATATATTGTACAATACATACAAAACTGAAAAAAGCCACTACAATATTATACATATATACACACATCAATCTGTTTGTCTATCTATTTTTGTACTATATGTGTGTGTTTGCATGTGCATATATAATGTATATGCTACAACAACACATATATTATGTATATATATAGAGTATTATATATATATATAGTTATCTATATATATATAATAATTATGTATAGACATGCTGTATATGCATATATATATATATATATATATATTAATATATATATATTATATATATATATATATACGTATATGTATGTAGTATATATACACTTTCTGTATGGTAGGTGTGTTTTGTGTCTAGTTCATATGTATAACATATTTTTGTTATTTATGTATTTAACGTATATAATATATACATCATATATTATATAAGTATATTTCATAATAGTATATATTATAATAATATATATATATATAATATATAATATATATATTTACACACCTGGCACGAGAAATTTTTTTGTGTGGTCAAGTATGTTATATTTTCAGTCACTTCGTCTTTCTAATCACACGGCGTTGGACATTAACATTTTTCCTCAACGCGTGCACACCCAACGCTGCATGGTTTCGGTGCATGAAGGACGAATCATTCCTTTAAAATAACAGTCTGCCTTCGCTGGCGCTCTCAAGCCCGACGCTTAGACACCAGAACGCGAGGTTAAAGTCTTCCGGTTTTTCAGCCTTCCTGGATATCTCTGTGTGTCTGCTTTGCGGGTTCGGCGATTGGCTCTGTGTGCGTGCGCGGTTGCATACCCGGGAATGCGGTGGATCCGTCGGCGACCGGGAAGGCAGTGCTTCGGAGGTTTGTCAAGGGTAATTT
>NW_020872520.1:1515-6515 GCF_003789085.1 Penaeus vannamei
TATGTGCATACATATATATATATATATATATGTATATGCTGTATTATATATATATGTATTTAAATATATGTATTTATTATTATATGTATTTATATATATGTTTATATTATATATATATATATATTATATATATAATAATATATATATATATATATGAATGCATGTGTGCATATATGTGTATATATATTGATTTATATCTTTATCATCATCTATATCCATATTTGTATCTGTTTATCTATCTTTCTATTTACATATATTTAATATTTGTGGGTGTTAATGTACGTACTTAACTGTTGTATATATGTAAGTATGCATGCGTGTATGCATTCATTTTTGTATCTGTTCGTTGATGAGCGTAAGTGTGCATGTTTAAATTTATGTATAATATTCATGTTGAACCTCGAACCCCCGCCAGAGGCACAGACGGTGGTGTGTGTAATGTTTTTCTACTTTGCGTAATAGCTTTAGTTTGCCCAAAATGCAGAGCAGTTGGAATATAATCAAATTCAGTGTTTTTCATGTGGCTGATAAGATATAATACTACTTTATAACAGCTAGTTCTGGCGTCTGTCTCCCCTGCAGGCGCGCGGGCGGACGATGGGCGTGTGGGCGGACTGGTGGTGGTGGTGCGCGAGGCCTGGGCGCCTGCCTCGCGCCGCCCCCCTCTCCATCCTCCTGGCCACGGTCCTCACCATCATCTCTCTCCTGTTCCTCCTCAACGCCAAAGGTGGGTCCGGCCGCGTGTCGGGAACGTGTCTTTGCTCAAGTCTGACGCTGGGCTATGGGGCGCGCGCTCTTTCTGGCGCTTCGTACTATGGTATTGATTTCCCTTAATTTCGGACAGCCCTGAGTCGTCACCCGACCCCGCGCCAGGTGCTGGAAATGGGCGACCACGACTTCGAGGGCGCCCCGCAGCACCACCCCGACCTTGTGTCCTACATCAGGCAGCTGCACCTGCTGACGCCGAAGGGGGCCTCCGCGCCCTACGCACTCAGTCGACCCAACGCCACCGACTTCTCGCAGAACGGGCAGAGCAAGGAGGTCGAGAAGATACTCAAGGGGAAGGTAAGGTTCATATGTAAAGGGGAATGAAATTGTAGACTCGTTTTCTTCATGGAAAAAATAAGAAAGGGTTCACTGGCATGACTGGCGTGTTTACATTTTTCCTAAAATTATAACGGCACAGTTAAAGCTTTTTCTCAGCGTTGGCACCGATTTCAACCTATTTAATTTGCATTTACGTTCTGACAATGCACTATCATATTATTGTCATAACAAATACTACCGATGTTACCAGTTCTGTCGATACAATGATTGTTGTTACTAATCACCCATTCATAGAAGATGATTCTTGCGTTCTTCCTACTCCTCTCCACTAAGTCCTCGCGTCCCTTTTCCCTTCCCAGCGCGGCGGAGTGTTCGTGGAGGCGGGCGCTTACGACGGGGAGCAGCTGAGCAACACGCTCTACCTGGAGCGAAACCTCGGCTGGAAGGGCCTCCTGGTTGAGCCCGACCCGTGGAACTTCTGGTCGCTCAGGAAGAAGGGCAGGAAGGCCCACCTGGTGAACGCTTGTCTCTCCCCCAGCCCCTACCCCAGGGAGGTTACCTTCAAGTAGGTTAATTCGTCAGGGGTTCGGTGATTGTGCGTGTTGCAGTTATACCCCGAGGGCGCTCTCTAGGGGCTGATATATTCTACTGATTGTAATTTAGCCCCAAAAGTAATCGCTGGGTACATCGGAAAGATATGAGATTGGTGTAATAACTATTTCTTTCCATACAATTATGAATTCAAATATAATCTGTCTCTGTATTTCCTGCAGGCAAAGCGACACCATGGGCCACATAGCGAGCCAGGGCGAGGAGGCCAACCGGCGGGGGATCTTCACCAGGGTCAAGTGCTTCCCTCTGTATTCTCTCCTCCTCGCCATCAACACCACGAAGGTCGACCTCCTCTCCCTCGACGTAGAAGGAGCAGAGCTGCAGGTAGAGTATCAGCGGCAGTAGAAGCTGTGGGTTGGGAACGACTCGGGTGTGACAATGACGCGAAATCACAAAGGATGAAATTATGTGTACAATCCAAGCCCGAGCTTTATGAAGAAATAAAATACATTCAGTTTCGATAGTTTCTAAATCTTTAAGCACTTCTGAGAAAAGTATAAATATGAATAAATTGAGTTATTAACACTTTTGTCCGCAGGTACTGAAGACGCTTCCCTGGGAGAAGGTGAAGATTCAGGTGCTGTGCATCGAGCACCGCCACATCCCCGAGGGCAGTGAGGCCCTAAGAGCCTACCTGGAGGACCGAGGCTACGCCCTGCACACTTCCGTTGGCGATGATTACATCTTCGTCAGGAAAGACCTGGAGAAGATCCCACAAGAAGATCTGCTGTAGAGGGTCGCACATCTCGTGGGGTTACGTAGACCTCATGGACAGAAACTGTGTGTGATTGTGTTCACGGCCAGATAGTTTGTGTGATACTCGCGAAGAACTACTTAACTTACTATGCACATGTGTGTAAAGTATGGTGATTTGTGTCTGTATACGAGAAGCCGCATAATGTCTCCTCTTTACCGCTTTCACAGGCTGACTTTTTGACTGTTAGGGCGGCATAAGGTTGTGAATACTCTGTGATAGTTCGCGACGATTTTCATAAATGTACACTTTTCATATCCATTTTTGTACGCATTTTCTTAATAAACAAACTTAATCCGATCTGAGTGAAATGCAACGACTGTGATCAAGCAAAATCAGATCCATAGCCTATACGAAGTTCATACTTACTATCTGTATCGTTTTTAGCATGATATAGGTTTTAATTATATATTTATATGGACGGCGTGAACTGTGCCGAAATTAAATCAGATGTCTTCATTGATTGTTTCATGTAAATATATTTAAGGAATTTTTCAGGTACATAAATTGTAGTCCATTATTTTTCCTTGTCGAATGATGATTCATTGCTTCAAAAATGCATTTCTATATTGTTTTTTTTCTTTATTTCTTATTGAGGCGAAGATGCACTTGAAAGGTTGAGGATCATTGGCCATATACAATATATAATGCCTATATATTTCAAATAATTATCACCACCAACCATTTGCTGATCAAATGATTATCATAACCAATCTATCAGTTGTCAGTTCCTTAGCATCAACATGAATATTGCCAAATGTGTCACCAATCTGACAGCGTGTCATCAATCGTGACCAACCTGCCACAAGTACATTTTCGTCTTGATGCAAAAAGAAAAAAAAAAAACGGAGCGTAATAGGATTTCTAAAGCTGCTTGCGCCATTTTTCTGCGGAAGTGCCTTGTTCAACTTCATGGTCACAGCAATACAGAAGTGCCTTGACAGGACACGAGGGATTGATGTCAATATTGTCAAGTAATAAGAATCGTAGGGGGTGGGGATGTGTGGTAGAGAAATACCACAGGGGAAGTCAACACACTTGGCAGTGCCAGAGCTTCTTGTGGAAAAGGAAATGGAACTCGATAATTTTCATTACGTATTGATATCCGTATAGTGTCATCTTTTTTACTAGTTTCGGTTTTGAATAAAAGTATATCAGATATAGAGATTCGTTTTACCAAATCTGCGACAGACGAAACCATTTTTTTTTTTTATTTATCTGTATGTATGTTCTATGTTTGTTTATCGGTCCTGTGTCTGAGTATCTGTTTGTCTGTCTGTCAGTCTCTCTCTCTCTCTCTCTCTCTGTGTTTTCTCTGCTTCTGTCTGTCTATTTGTCTTTTTTTTCTCTCCCTATCTCACTATCTCTCTCATTTTGCCTCTCTCTCCCCTCTCCCACTCATCTCCTTCTTCCTTTAGATATTTGTATTTGTATATCCGACCGTATCTTTTTGTATGTACGTATCTCTCTCTCTGTCTGTCTGTCTCTCTCTCTTTCACACACACACACTTTGTACATGTTTTTTTTTGTGTGTAGGGGGGGGGGTTACGTGTGTGAATATGTGTTTGTCTGTATGTATTCTTTTGCGGGTACACATTATACACATCCGTATGGCTGTATGCTTGCGTTAATCCGCTTACTTTTATATTTATATTCTATACAGAACCTGACATGTAACTTTTATTTCCATGTGTTACAATCATTTTCATAACCGAGATGATGAACCCAGCTGTGGTGATTATGTCTTTCATTACGTTTCTTGTCAGTGCGCTGTTCCCAGTCTTTTAAACCGAGAGATGGAGGAAATTTTCAGAAATAAAACCTAAACACCTAAATAAAATCATTTATTGTTCCACAATACCGAGGATTAACAGACCTCGGAGACAACTACTAATAAATATCAACAGGAATAAATAACTAATAACAATAAGTTAAATCCACACGGGGGTAACAAGAATAAATAATAAATGTATAACAAGGAGCACTGGGAGAATCTCTGTCACACACACGCCCATTTGTACAGAGGCCGCCGTGTTGTCTGGGTCAGGGTCCCTTGTACAGTCGCCGCTACAGGAACGGCCAGTGCATGAAAGACGGACGAAGCTCTTCATGTCATGCGAACACCTGGAAAACTATTTACATGTGCATTTTACCCTTCCCGGTTTACTATTTCTTTTACGTTTCTTTTTTTTCTCTCTCTGTATTCTTTTTGTTTTGTTTTTATTTTACAAGGGATTGTGAGATTATTTATTCTCCTCACATCCAGTGAAGAATTTGACATATGATTAATACGTTTTCGATCACTGAGTCAGGTACACACTTTTCTTTCTCATGCATCTTTAGCCAAAAGAAAAAAAATTAACTCCGTATAGAAGCAAAAATACGGGCTTAGTCTTTCATAACCCAACACCTTGGCCAGGCGAGGAGATAAGCTGTGCAGTTAAGTACCAATAATCGCTGGCCTTGAGAAAAAAAGAAATCAGCCAAAATTGATTTCCCACGAAAGTCCATGACAATCTCGCGGATCCTTCGATTCACCGGGTTTCGTCAGTGAAGATCCGGTCCCCGTATAGGTGGGTGTTCCCAA
>NW_020872520.1:27705-37705 GCF_003789085.1 Penaeus vannamei
TAGCCATACTCTCATATTCCTTAATCTATGCGTATCTGTTATCCCATGGTCATTCGCAAGAGGTTTCAGGGGCTATTATGTATATATGTATATATATATATATATATATATATATATATATATATATATATATATATATATGGTGTGTGTGTGTGTGTGTGTGTGTGTGTGTGTGTGTGTGTGTGTGTGTGTGTGTGTGTGTGTGTGTGTGTATATATGTAAAACACACACACACACACACACACACATATGTATATGCATATATGTATATATGAAAAGGCGAGGACAACTCGTGGCTACTGCACCATGACAACGCACCTGCTCACAATACCCTGCGCATCCCACAGTTCCTGGCCGAGAAGAGCATCGCCGTGCTGGAGCGACCTCCCTCCTCCCCCGACCTGGCTCCGTGTCATTCTTTCCTCTTCCTCAAGGTCAAGGTGGTCATCAAGTGGACCCGTTTTGAAGACGTGGACGACACCAAAAAGGTCGTGACGACGGAACTGCGGAGGATCCCGGGAGAATCCCTCCAGTAGTGCATGGCAAAGAAGGGTGAGGAAGTGCATTAGAATGGTTTTGAACTTTGAAATAAATATTCTGTGACGTCAGTCCTGGAACTTTTTCTGACACACACTCGTATACTTAAATACATACATAATACATGATAGTAATTAATAATGATAATGATAACAACAATGACGATACTACTACTACTACTACTACTACTACTACTATAATGATAATAATGAGAAAAAGAACAATACTAATAATACTACTAATAATAACAATGATAATATTGATAATAATGATAAGAATAATGTCAATAATAAAAATCGTAATTGTAAAGATCATGATGATAATCATGATAATTATGATGATAATAATGATAATGATAATACTAACAATAATGATGATGATCATCATGACTGGAACTGCTAATGATAAAAATAACAACAAGTGCAAAATTAATGAAAAAATAGTAACAATAATGATAATAGTAATAACAAGAATAACAGTAATTATGATAATAATGATAACATAACTATAATGATAATAATGATGTTCATAACAGTAACAATAACAACAACGAAAGCACATTAATAACATTAATGATAGTAACAATAGTGATAATGAAAATAATCATGATAATAATATTGATAACAGTAATGATAAAACTAATAATAATAATGATAATGGTGATAATGCTGCTGCTATTTCTACTACTAATACTAGCAATAATAAGGCGAAAGTTATTTATTTTTTTCTTGGCTTACGAATCCGTTGCACTATCTTTTTATGATAAAGATAATATTACTATTATTTTTGGTGATAATGAGGATGACAATAATGATAATAATGATGATGATGATGATGATGATGATGATGATGATGATGATGATTATGATTATGATTGATGATGATGATGATGATGATGATGATGATGATGATGATGATGATGATGATGATGATGATGATGATGATGATGATGATGATGATGATGATGATGATGATTAAAATGATGATGCTGTACCATCCTCGAGATATAGAACACTGTAACAAATCTCTGAAGAAGTGATTGATAATAAACATAATAACTTAATAATAATACCTAGCCGTTCAATTAAGGATCAAGGGACGAACAAAATATAATTCGATATGTGGAAGATTCTAGGAAGACACACACACACAATTTCTTGACGATAAAATGTAGGAGAAAAGGCGACTGGAATTACTGGGAATCGGTGGAGGTATCATACCAGAAAGACAACAAACAAGTTCACTGGGTTCTGTTATTCGTTGTTGCCGTTGTTGTTGTTGTTCGCTCGTACCTTCTCTTGATCCGGTATTCTGAGAGGCACAGATACAGCGTTGGTGTAGTTGTTTATTTTGTGCTGTGCTTTTTTTTCTCTCTGTTTTTCGATCACAATCTCTCTCTCTCTCTCTCTCTCTCTCTCTCTCTCTCTCTCTCTCTCTCTCTCTCTCTCTCTCTCTCTCTCTCTCTCTCTCTCTCTCTCTCTCTCTCTCTCTTTTTGTTTCACAAAAAAGTTTGGTCGCTTGTCATTGACAGGCAGGAAGAGAGAAGAGAGAAGCAGGAGAGAGAGAGAGAGAGAGAGAGAGAGAGAGAGAAGAGAGAGAGAGAGAGAGAGAAGAGAAAGAGAGAGAGAGAGAGAGAGAGAGAGAGAGAGAGAGGAGAGAGAGAGAGAGAGAGAGAGAGAGAGAAGAGAGAGAGAGAGAGAGAGAGAGAGAGAGAGAGAGAGAGAGAGAGAGAGAGAGAGAGAGAGAGAGAGCAGAGAGAGAGAGAGAGAGAGAGAGAGAGAGAGAGAGAGAGAGAGAGAGAGAGAGAGAAAGAAGAGAGAGAGAGAGAGTAGAAAGAGGGAAAAAAAGAAGGGGTAGGAGAAGGAGAAAGAAAAAAAAAAAAAAATGAAGAGAAAGTAAATCGCACACAACATACCCCTGCATACGTACACGACACATACACATTGCCACAAGCACAGCCGGGCACAGTCTCATTCCATCCATCACACCTTCCCTTAATGTATTTAAGACAGAATGAACGAAGGGGAAAAAAAACTGGGTGATATATAAACTTCCCGAGCGAATTCTACCATATATCTTCATTCTATTTAACGGTTCTGTCAACAGCGGTGATGTATAGCTCACACAGACATCACCCATTTTTTTTTTTTTTTTTTTTGTCTCAGTTCATTTTTAATTAAACAAACGCCGGACCAAACTTTCTTCAAAGACGCGAAGGGACTATAATTCACCATCTTTTGATCCGATCCCCCCCCCCTCCTCTCCTCTCTCTCTCCCCCCCCCGTGATCATTCGATACAGTGAGTCATATTATATATTGCAGCCTTTCATCAGCGAAAAGAGATGGACTTGTAAATATTGCAACTGTTCGCCAAGTACGTAGAGACACGGTACTGAAGGTCCTTTTGTTTCTTTCTTTATTTCTTTTACTGATAAAAAGAGATAACAATATTAAAATAAAATAAAATAAACACATATTAAACCTGAAAATGAATATGTATCAGACTTCCTTCCTTCCTTCTCCCCCCATCCACCTTCTCTCTTTTTTTCCGATTTCTTCTCTACTTCTACATCTCCCTCTACCCCCTTCCCTCTCCTCTCCCCCTTCCCCCTCTTTCTTCCGTCTTCTTTTCTATTTCCTTCACCTCCCCCTCTCCTCCTTCCTCCCCCCCTCTTCTTCCGTGTTATTCTCGACTTCCTCCACCTCCCTCTCCCCCTTCCACCCTCTCTCTCCTCCCCCTCCCCCTTCTTCCTTCCGTCTCCTTCTATACTTCCTCCACCTCCCTCTCCCCCCTTCCCTCCTCTCCCCCTTCTTCCTTCCGTCTCCTATACGTCCTCCCCCTCCTCCTTCCCCCTTCTCCCTATCCCCTCACCACTCTCCCCCCCCCCTTCTCCCTCTCACCTCTCCCCTCCCCCTCCCCGCCTCTCCATTGTACCTTGTCACTGTTAATGCCAAAGAGTGGTTCCAGTTTATAGTGCTTCAAATTACTGTCAGAGTTAATGACACACACGCAACACAACTCCTCTGACTAATTAAAGCTTGTCATTTAAAGTAACTTCCGCCTGGAGGGACCATTAAGCGCCCCGAGAGTACGAGTGCTTGTTGTCATTGTCATTGTTTGTTATTGTCCCTGATTGTCATTGTCTGTCATTGTCATTGACACTGATTGTCTTTGAGGGAGTTTGTCATTGTCATTTTCACTGACTGTCATTGTTATTTTCAGTGGTTGTCATTGTCGTTGTTTATTGTTATCCCTGATTGTCATTATTGTTTGTTATTGTCATTGTCAATGATTGTCATTGGCGTTGTTTGTTATTGTCCCTGATTGTCATTATCGTTGTTTGCCATTGTTATTCTCACTGATTGTCATTGCCATTGTCACTAATTACTATTGTTACCGTTTGTTGTGTTAATGTAATTTTCCATTACTGACATTTCATCCTCTTTACTTGTTTTCCACTCTCCTTTGCTGGCATTACCACTTTCTAACTGCCATTTACTGTAATAATTATTATGCGCCCATCATCTCGTCTGATTCCGTTTCTAAATTTACTCTGTCTGTTTTTATCACCACCTTTATGATGACTCGGGCAAATGTACTTAGCAAATGGACTTCAATATACAGATCATGCTTGATGTGTTGATTAACAGCTTAGCTAATCTCAGACTACAGTATTTCATGATGTGATTTGACAATCTCATCAGTAGGTTATGCAAGAATGACAAGTGTTGACGATTACATTAATATCAACTGTGACGTCAATAGAGGTGAAGTGCAGGCAATTATCACGGTAATAATGTTTATAATGACAATAATGTAGGTAGTTACTTCGAGGAAAATGGGGGTAATGGTAATGGTAAATATGGAGAGGCATGGTAGGATGTAAGGAATACGAGAAGAGGAAGAACAAAGGAAGGAAATAGGAACATGGGGAGGGTAGGCTGATTGATGGATGAATAGACAAACTGCGAGGTAAACTGAGAGACTGGATGATGGATACACAGAAAGGGTTTTGTTATTTTATTCAGTAAAATGCAATGGATACCCCTTTTTCCTTTTTTTCCTTTTCTCTCTCTTTTTTTTTAATTCATTAAATCATGCAAAGAGGACCAATTCCTAAAAGATTATAGGCTTCAGTAATGAGAGATTTTATTTTCCTGACTTTATGAATATATGGGATATTGCTGAAGAAGTGGAGGCCGAGGTCAGTAAAAGTTGGTTTATGCTAGTATGGAAAGGACCTTTATCATTGGTAACGTGTCAAGAAAGGATTGTTGGTTGTTATGTTACGCCTCACGGGTAAAGTTATACTTCGGTGTTTAAAGTTTAACTGAATAAAAAATAAACTTACGTGCGAAGGGTGAGTGAATAGAGCGTGTCAATAATAAATCTTCGGTAGTAAATAGCTCTGAATTCTGGAGGCCATTGTTGAAGCCACTTGTGTTCACGGCAACAGAAAAATGCACTGGCGCATGAGGGGCCAAGTGGGGAACTCCGTCTGTTTGGGTATATAGATACTTATCATACTTGAGTACAGACTGATTGGCAGAGACATAGTGTGATTTCTAAAGCTGTCACTTGTTTAACCAGATTAGTTGAGATGACTGGTGTTTCTGTTAACTATAATCTTCATGGTTTCCAGAAGGGGGCATTAGTAAACGATTCCACATCAGAACTCGACGTGGCGACGGCTTGTTGGAGGTTAAGGGATGTGATTACGTCTGCAAAAGCTGAGGACTTTTCAGTGGATAAACTGATTGGTACACTCGCCGACCATAAAATATTGGTCACAGTCACGGTCAAAACTCTTTTCGTTCCGAATTCCGGTTCGAACATCCGCTTCATACCACACTTTTTGTATAGGGTGAGACGGATTCGAAGCTTCAATTTATTAAAAGACTTTCGACTGTGACTGAACCCTCCTTTGATATACAGCCGGTTTGTTAAAATTGTGCCAGGCCCGACCCAATGAATTTTCATAAATACAGATGCAGAAATAAAGGCATATCTGTCTGTATATCTGATAGAAATACATTTAACCATCTATTTGCCGGGTCGATATCCATGTCTAGACTGATAAATATGTATTTATTTATTTAGCATGTCAAGTATCGGAATATTCTAACAAACCGGCCGATAGTCTGGCTGAGCCGTCGGCCAGAAACACCCCATGTCTCATCGCAGAGTCAACTGAGGTGCTATACTGTTTATGGTCGGCGAGTGTCCTTATAGGAGAAATAATGGGAACCAGAAATTTTACAGTGTTTATAAGTTAAAGGTACAGTAGAGGGAATAAAGAGTCTTAATGGAAAATTTGGTTTGTGTACTTTAGGGAGACTATACAGTAACCCGGGCTTGGAGCCTGAATTTGATGGGAAATTATAAGTGCTTTCATCAAATGGATAATTTTGATAGTCTGGAGTGGTCGTTCCAAGTTTGTCTTAGACCTACAAGTAAAGTGGGTAATTTAAGTAGTGGTTCTTCTTAAAATTTAGTCATTAAGAATATTTCTGATAATAGTCACACCGCTGTGTTTAAAATGACAACTCTCGATCCTTGTCTAGTTTGGTGATTATTATAGTCTCGTCATTGTTAAAAGTCTACAGAGGTGACGTAAAAAAACTCGTTAATTTGTTTAGCGTGACGAGAAGAAATTTCTCCTAGGAGGTTTTGTTGAACTACAGTGTATTATCTGTGAACATTATTAAAGGAGTTATTGGAAATATCACAATTTTTAGATTATTAAATAGCATTTTAGAATACATTTATTGGGAAAATAAATCTTAGAATTATAAACTAATGCAGTTTCATGAGAGTCACCACTACAGACAACTTAACAAAGGACGAGCCTAAAAAAATATCCATACCAGGAAGAGAGAGAGAGAGAGAGAGAGAGAGAGAGAGAGAGAGAGAGAGAGAGAGAGAGAGAGAGAGAGAGAGACGGAGAGAGAGAAGAAAGATAAAAGAGAGAGAGAATAAAAGAGAGAGAGTGAGTGAGAAGAGAGAGAGAGAGAGAGAGAGAGAGAGAGAGAGGAGAGAGAGAGAGAGAGAGAGGAAGAGAGAGAGAGAGAGAGAGAGAGAGAGACAGGATAGAGAGAGAAAAACAGAAAGAGACGAGAGAGAGACACAGACAGACAGACAGACAGACAGACAGACAGACGGGGAAACGCAAACAATACGGGAGAACGAAGACCCAAATGGACTTACGAGGCTCCATTCAAAACTCCCGCAGGCAAGCTGTTGCGACTGGTGATCTTGAACAAGAACTCGGACGCAAGTTTGTGAAGCGTGACATGATTAATTTATAACTGTGGGCTTGTCTCGATCTGGGATTGGGGGGGAGGGAGGGGTAGGGGTTGGAGGGGGGTAGGAAGGGGGTAAGGGGGGGTGAGGGAGGGTGAGGAGGGGAAAGGAGGAGGTGGGTAAGGGGGGGTGAAGGAGGGCAGGCGGGTGCAAGGGATGGGTAGGAGGGGTGAGGTTGGAGGGGGGGGGGGAGGGGTGGGCTAAGGGGGGAAGGGAGGGGAAGGGGGTGGGTAAGGGAGGGGAGGGTAGGGGAGGTGGGGGTTGGAGGGGAGGAGGGAGGGGGAGGGGGAGGAGGAAGTGGAAGGTGGAGGGGGAGGGGGGTGGAAAGGTGGAGGGGAGGGGGTAGGGGAAGGGATGGGTAGGAGGGTGGAGGAGGGGAGGGAGGGAAGGTGATGGTGGAAGAGGATAGGGGTAAGGGTGAGGGGAGGGTGGGGAGGGGTTAGGGTAGGTGGGTGTTAGGGAAGAACAAAGGGAGGGGGAGGGTGGCAGGGATCGGTAAGGATGGGGGTTTGGATAGAGACGAATGGAAAGCTCTAGAGGAGGAGGGGAGGGGGGGTTGGGAAGGGGATAGGGGGGGGGCATTTGGGCTTACTGTGTTAAAAAAGATAGAAACCGAAACAAACTTTTGCAACCGGAAGAGGGGGGGTGGAAGAGGAGGAGGGGAGTGGTATTAGGCTGGGGCAAGAAGAGCGGTAGGGGGGAGGGGAAGGGGCATGGAGTAAGGCAAATCAAAGACACTGGTGGGTGTTATTTATTTATTTATTTATTTTTGCGTGTGTATGCATGCGTTTGTTTGTTTGTTTTGTATGTGTGTATGTTTGTGCATGTGTGTGCGAGAAATAAAGATAGGCAGATAGATAGATAGAGATAGGTAGATAGAGATAGATAGAGAGAGAGAGAGAAAAAAGAGAGTGCATATGTGCTAATGCGCATATATGCATTTATGCATTTGCGTACATGAGCGTTTATGTACCACTCATAAGCACGGTACTGCACAACGCTACATAAATAAACGATCAACTAAATTGCAGTCATTATCTACTTCAACTGCTTCGCCCAGCAATCCATCTACAGCTGCAAACTGCTTATTATAGCACAGTCGCTCGTTACTACAACTACCGCAGCGCTGTTTCGACCCTGGGACTCTATTAGGACTTCCCAGTACGTACCTTTATGTGCTTGAGCAATTTGCATGTATCATACACATCTAAAAAATGGATTACGAAGACGAATGTTATTTCTTATTATGCTCACAAACTCAAAAAAGAACAGAAAAAAAGAAATATATACTATATATATAGATATACATATATATGTGTATACATATGCATATAAAAATAGATAGATAGCTACACATACATATATGTGTATGTATATACATATATTATATATATATAATATATATATATATATATATATATATATATATATATATATATATATATATATATATATATATATATATATATACATACATATACATACACACATGTATACACACACACACACACACACACACACACACACACACACACACACACACACACACACACAACACACACACACACACACACACACCACACACACAACACACACACACAACACACACACACACACAACACACACACACACACACACACAATATATATATATATATATATATATATATATATGATAGATAGGATAGCATATATCACCCTATTCTACAACATTCATTAAATGCTTTTCAGTATCAATACTTATTAGATTAATGTGTTTAATTGTTTTCAATAATTATGGTGTACTTTAAATAACCTCTCAATATATTTCAAAGTTACAATATTAATTACTTTAATTAAGGATTAAAAGGATTGAGTTAAATCTTTATGAGAATCAGTACACTTATTAATTAAAGATTCATTATCAGTGTTATGTAATAAAAACACAAAATCAAAGATTATATCAAATAAAAAACGTACAAGACATTATTCAGGATGACATTTTACGTACAACTAGACAGTTATGACTCACTGTTATAGGATTATCAGTCGTGTAAAATTACAAAGACACAACAACTTTCAGAATTACGTTATACCTTAATGAACCCAATATTATCAAACCAAATATCAAAATTAATTAATATCACAAGTTAATAAATCAATTAGATATTACATATAATAGTTATCACAAGGCAAGGAAATACTTAAATAGAAATGCTCTGTGAAATGAATATTATTTTAAACGAATAAACAAATAGTTGTATTTCTATATTTTTACATTAATGAACCTTTAAGCAAGAAATATTAATAATCATGACAAAATCAAATGCTTGACAGACAAAAAATCAGCCGTACACTCTGTGCAGGCAGTGACAGGACTTGTCACAGCCTGCACACTTCTGCTGAGCTATCTATCTTAGAAAACACTGACCTATTTATTTCCATTAACTGTTAATAAAGATACATCTAACCTAATATTGCCACATTAGTCTAATTTAATAATCAAGATATCTCATTATATGTTTATAAAAATCTTCATCTTCTTCTTAACCCTAATTATGTTTGAAAACAACTCTCTCATGTTACCAAAATAACTCCCATGTTACCAAAATAACTCCCATGTTACTGAAATTTACTCCAATGTTTCTGTTTCCCATTTCTAATTCCTGTCCACTCAGTTCCATCACGATAGTACACTAATTTTCTTCAAAAGAGCCTACCCGGGATAAGCCACCAAAAGGAACATGGCTACTGGACGCTACTCCGAAACCTAGTCCACAGTCTCCGTCACTAAGTATTTATTTTCGATGTGGGGCTTATCCGGTCACGCCCTATGCTCTTATCACTTAATCATCTTTAATAGTTGGAAAAATACATGCATTAGGACTTCTCTGTGTCTCACCAAAATGTTAACTCTATTTATTAATTTTCAATTTTTCTATCTGCCACCTGATTGAATTTCTTGTTCCCAAAACTGATACACTCTAATCTACATTGGAACTCGATTAGAACTGCTTGTTATTTCGCACTGGTAACTTTTTTTTTTTTTTTTTTTTTTTTTGCTGGTCCATCACGTCGTGTCACCCTTTATCAGAGGATGTTTACGCCGCTTCGGATCATGTTGAATCGATTTTTTTTTTTTTTTTAATGTTTCCCTTCCTGTCGAATGCTCGAGTCCTCG
>NW_020872520.1:62705-67705 GCF_003789085.1 Penaeus vannamei
TTCATTATCGTCATTATTACTTGTCTTTATTATCATTATCATAATGATAATAATTATGAAAAAGATAATAATAATAATGATAATGATAATAGTAATAGCAATTATTATCATTATTATCATTATTACTTACTATTATCGTTACAATCATTATCATTAGTTAATCATTATCAGCATTATCAGCATCATTGTTATTATTATTATCATTATTGTTTTTGTTGTTGTTGTTATAATAATAATTATTATTACTATGAATATTTCTATTATAATTGCTATCATCATCATCAATATTATTGTTATCATAATCAATATTCATATTGCGATTATCATTATCAAGATTGTTATCATCATTTTTATTATCATTGCAATTATCATCTTTATCAGAACCTTTGTTATCCTTATCACAATTATTATTATCATTATAATTGTCATTTTTATTATACTACTACCAATCATTATTATTATTACACACATTTACTGAGAGAGTGAGAGAGAGAGAGAGAGAGAGAGAGAGAGAGAGAGAGAGAGAGAGAGAGAGAGAGAGAGAGAGAGAGAGAGAGAGAGAGAGAGAGAGAGAGAGAGAGAGAGAATGAACATGGACAGATAGGTGGACTGACAACAGAGAAAATTAAACGTTGATACCATTAAGAGACATGTTTTCAACAAGTTTGGGAAGCATTCGTGTTTGAATAAACTGATTCTTATTATCTATTTATATTTTATATATTTATTTATTCATTTATATTTTTTACATCTGATAATATATTTATTTATTTATTTTTTACAGCTGATAATAGCCAAAGCCCCTTTTCTTACATTTAATCGAAGTGTCAAAATATAGATATACAAAATGGCGCACATACACACTTAATTTGGAACATCCCGCACTTACGTCAATATACACAAGACACACCAACACTCAGATAAAGACTACACTCACATTTAATTGCGAAATGCCAGTACGAGCAAAAAGTCTATATCAAAACCGGAAAATGTGATAAAAATAGGAAAAGAAGAAAAACTACACAACCGCATATTAAACTACGTTAATCATGTTCTTTCTGTTGTACAGAAGTAATGCAACTATTTATATGATTCTCTATGTTTTTATCTCTCCACCTATCTTTCTGTTTATCGGTATTTCTATTAGTCTATATTTCTCTCTCTCTCTCTGTCTATCAGTATTTCTATTTGTCTATCAGTCTTTCTATTTGTCTATATTTCTCTCTCTCTCTCTCTCTCTCTCTCTCTCTCTCTCTCTCTCTCTCTCTCCTCTCTCTCTCTCTCTCTCTCTCTCTCTCTCTCTCTCTCCCTCCCCTTCCCTCTCTCTCTCTCTCTCTCTACCCTCTCTCCATGTATCCCTCCTCCCTGTCCTCTCTTCCCTTTAATTATTTTCGTTCCACTAACGCTCTGTACATCCAACACAGTTCGAAAAATATTCCAAAAGAAACAGGTAAAAAGGTCCATGATTCGTAGAACACAGCCGAGTTATCATACCTTTAATTTTTTTTCTGATTACTATATAATTAGATTCCTCAACCAAGCTAAGGGCTGGGTAAATAGCTGGTATTTGTAAGAATTGTTACTATTGTTGTTATTTTTATTCCTTTCACGCTTGTTATACTGTCTAAAAACATTTTAATGGTATTGTGGTTGGCCTTACGATGGGGTCCTGTCGAGTAGTGTAGAATTATTATTATTATATTTTTACTTGTTCTACCTGGCATCGTGATTAAATGTAAAACGGGGTATTGTAGCGCAGATGTCGCGAAACTGTTATAGGAATTTATCTTTTCGTTATTCATTTCTCGATTTTAGAGATGTACATAATTAGTATTCAGTGTTACCGGCCACTTAATTGGTACGGGAGAAGAGTAATATTTTTGCATAAGTATTGTGTAAGAAGTGTGGAAGAAAAGTAAAGATTGGAATGTTGGAATGTATGTTATGTAGAATGTATGAGACAAAAATATATAATGTTAAGATGTGATATGACCGAAAATAAGTTGCCTTTTGATATCAAAGAAGGTATATGAAACTCTAAAAGCTCAGCTACCGAGTCCCAGCTAACCATTATCAAAAGATCAATGACCGAATTTTTCAGCTCAGTTGCTGAATAACAACAACAACAACAACAAAAAGTATTTATTACTTTCTAAGGTAAAATAATTGAAAAGGAGAACTGTATACCTAACTTAAATCCACATTCTGGAATCGCTCTATTACAAACTTGGAATACATATGCCCCTAATTTTAGGTATGGACGCTAAAAAAGCATCTCACAACCGTATTAAAGTTTTCCGTGTGCCGTAGAAATCGCAGTGGAGCCTAAAGTTTTTGTTGTGCCGTAGAAATCACACTTGAGCTTATACTCGACGGCAAAACGAATAAAAATAAAAATAAAAAAGCTAGAGGAACGCAAACCTATACCTACTGCCGTTACTGTCCTTTAAAGAATAAATTTTGTTCTAGTAATTCATTTGTACCACAAATAGTATGGATGGCAAGACGTGTAATTTTTGTATTTAAACTTTTGTAGTCTTTGTATTATACGGACAAGAAAGTAATAATCAAAGAAGAAAACGTTGGTCCGTAATTACTAAGGATCAGAATTTTTCAAATTGTTCATATCTCCGGTTTCTTCAACATGGAATTTCTTAAGTTTCTTAGAACTTCTGCCATACATTGAACAGGCGATGAGCACGTTTCTACGTAGGCAGCTACCGACGACCGTTCTGAAGAGGGCATTGTCTCGTCCACGTAGATATTGGAGAAATTCACTCACTTCCCTCATGTAATGAAATGTGGCGTCTGAATTCCGTAGATTTTTTCCAGGAATAGGAGCATCATGTCGACAAGTCCACAACAATTCTCCCGTCCATTCCTAGTAATTTTGGCCGTAAGTTATTTTCTAAAGAACGTACGTACCGGACCAAGACCGGGCTAAATAACGTTGTATTAACCATGTTGTATTCCTTTTTTACCATCTTTTAAATCAAGGAAAATATTCTCCATACTAAGCATGTAATACCTCGAATTATAATACATGAAATTAACGTCACACCAAAGCATGCCATAAATAAAGCTTGAATTACCAAGTATACAGTATGTACTTCTCTCCCAAGGCAAGGTAAGTCGAACGGCATTTGCTACGAGAATCAAAGTTACTGAGAAGAAACGAGTGAAAATAAAAGACAGCAAAAAAAAAAGGAGAAAAAATCCACACACGAGCTCAATTTTCTGCAGATCAATTAGTAATCTCTTACATCTTAATATTCGTTGATTCGTCTAAAAGGCGAAGGAAATAACAAAAAAAATAAAAAAATAAAACAAACAAACGTGGCTAGTTTCTAACAACAAAAAAGGGAAAGGTGTTGAATATTCTCGGAAAAATTAAAGAAAATAGGAAAAAAATTATAAAAAGCATCGCCACGTGTGAAAATCTTTGATAAATTTTATATCATGCATTGCAGATTGCATGCTACGAAATACTACGATTTCATTCATCAAATATTAAAATTTATGTTTTGATCTAATACTACCATTAGTACCTAACATTTTCATGATATATTAATTTATGATATTGAATAATTTATATCAAAACCTCTTGTGGATTCAGCTGGATTAATATTTTAGGCCTAAGTATTTCTTGTATGTGGGTCGTTGTTTGACTAATTACTTTTTTTTGTTTGTTTATTTGTGTGACTGGAAATTATATTAACATTACTTTTTTCACTGTTTATTAGGATAGTCAAAATAATTTGGTAGTGATAACAATGATGATAATCTTTATGCTAGTGATGGCAATGCAAAAACAACAACAACAACAGCAACACCACGACCACCACCAATAACAACAACAACAACAACAACAACAACAACAACAACAACAACAACAGCAACAACAAAAACAGCTATACAAAACCAATTTCAGCCCAAACAGTTAACATTACAACACCGCTGAAAAAGGATAACATCGACATATATCATGAATTATGATGCCAAGAACAATTATGGTATAAGAAATAAGGTTGATGACAATAAAAGGAAAAAAAATACAACTACAGTTAACAGCAACAACACCAATTAGGCTCTTCAGCCCGAGGGATATATATATATATATATATATATATATATATATATATATATATATATATATATATATATATATATATATATATAATATATATTATATATAAAGGGTAACAATGAACATACCGATGGTGATATTAGATAATGATGAAGGGATATCATAAGTAATAACAATGATGATAATAATAGTAATGATGAAATAATAATAACAATAATGATAATATTGATGATACAAAGCATAACAGTGATGATAATAATAGTAATGATAAAATAGCAATAACAATAATGATAATATTGATGATACAAAACATAACAGTGATGATAACAATAATAACAATGATAACCACAGCAGCAGCAGCGGTACAACAACATTTTTGTGTCGCCCTACTTACTTCAGCCGCACTACTATGACCCCAAACAACACCTCAACCACTGTACTCGCTATGCTTTGTCGCTTGCTGTGGCAAAGGGCAGATGTATTCTGTGGTGAACAGCGGGTGGCTCGCCTTATTGCTTTTTGCTTCTTCAGGTGGGTATGGTTCGACTTGTTATATATTATTTAGGTTATTAGTCTGTCTGTCTGTGTTTGTCTATGTCTTACTGTTTCTGTGTGTGTGTCCTGTCATGTGTTTGTTTGTAAATACGTTTTGTTTTATTTTGTGGATGTATGGATGTCTGCCTTTGGGTGTATTTGATTGCGAGTCTCTCTGCCTGACTGTCTTTCTGTTTATTTATCTATCTTTCAGTATCTCTATTCCTTTGCTTTCCTCCCTACATTTTTAAAACGCTATGTCTATTTTTCGATCTGTGTCTTTGTGTTTATATTTGTCACTCTTACTTCTCTATTTCATCCTCTCTCCCTCTCTCTCTCTCTCTTTCTCTCGTGCGTTTCATCTCCCCTCTTTCTTTCT
>NW_020872520.1:72705-80205 GCF_003789085.1 Penaeus vannamei
ATCTCGTAATCTCCTTTCTCCTTCCCAGTTTGGTTTCCGCCGCTCCCGAAGTAAAACAGACCCCCTTGCCCATTTCGAGACATATATTACATCTGCATTTGCACGCCATGAATCCGTATTAGCCATATTCTTTGCTCTAGAAAAAGCATGATACCTCATGGCGGTACCATATTCTCCAACAATTGTCCTCCCTAGGTTGACGTGGAAACATGGGTGTCTTCATAAAATCTTTCCTTTCCAGGTCAAAATTACACCTTCCACGTCATCCTTTCCTCATTTCGAAGGCGTCCCACTAGGAAGTGTGTTTAGTACCACTTTATTCCTTCTTGATGTAAATATATTGTCTCAGTCCTACCACCAGGAGCCCGGGCATCACTATGTTGATGACTTAACCATCTACGCATCTGGCACATCCGTGTCATATCTCCGTCAATTCCTTCAGTCTGCAATAAGATCAGTATCTTTTTGGGCCACTTACCATGGCTTTCGCATCTATACCTCCAAGTCTCTCTCCATCCTTTTCTCTCGCTCATGTATAGGTCCCCAACTACCACTCCCTTCTTCCTCTTTCACAATTTTTACAGACTCCTGTAACTCATTAACCCCCATAAAGCCTATGCACTCAACCAATCCCCTAGTCTGTAAGATCCAGAACTGGTTGTTCTACCTGTTCACACGCCATAAATCTGTCAGATTTTACTGGGTGCCCAGCCATATTGGAATCCCTAGCAATGAACAGGCAGATACTCTAGCACGCTACGCCGCTTTGTCCACATCACACCAACCACGCTTCTCACATGTTCCAGCCACGGATTATTACCCTCACTCTAAAACCTTCTTGTATACCCGATGACAATTTTTCTAGTCAAGCATCCACAATAATAAATTGCACACTGTAAAACCATCAACCTCCTCTTGGTCAGCTCCATTTCACCGGAATAGACGTTGGGAGACGGCCCTCGCACGCTTACTATTAGCCACATCCGCCTAACACACGCCTATCTAATGTCACGCTCTGACCCGCCCCTATGTCCCCTATGCAATGTCCCTCTTTCAGTTCCACACATTCAGTTGTCCTGTCCATGCTTTACTACAACCCGCACCTCTGCTTTCCCCCACCTATCCTCCCTTCACCGACCTCCCAACATATCAGACATCCTTACAGACCTTTTGAAAAAAGAATTAATGAAAATAAAGGTGATGTCAGATACGCCAGAGTTGTTTTACTCATTTACGTGACGAAGAACATCAGTTAAATTGGAAAGACGCCAAATTAATTCATAGATCGTCAAATTCGTACGAAAGAAAAATAATTGAAGCCCTTTTAATTAGAAAAATGCCTACTTTTTTGAGTGCTGGCCAATGGGATTAGATGATATTACCTCGTCACTTGTTAGCAAAGCCTTCCCCAGACTCTTCGACTTTAACCCTCCCCGAGACCTGATTCAGATCTTGTTCATTCTGCTTCTCTATCACTATATAAACGTCAAAATTCTCTCCTGGTATCCATTTCGTTTTTTGTCTGAAGAGAAACTCGTGAAGAGTTCGTAACGTCACGTTTATTTTCAATTTTCATTGTGGCGTTTCATTTTCATTTTTGTTCACGTATTGTGTTTGTGCTTGTGTTCATATATATATATATATATATATATATATATATATATATATATATTATATTATCTTTCTCAGAGGTGAGGAGACCTGGCAGGGGCGTGACCAGTGTAGATGGCTACCTTTATTAGTGGTCGGGCCGCAGCGACGGTCATCACCTCCAGGGAGTAGCCATTGCCATCTCCAGCAGACTCCAGCCCTCGGTAGTAGAGGTTACTCCTGTTGATGAGCGTATGGTATTGAGACTGAAGCTATCTCTTGGCTTCATGTCTCTTATTGCTGTGTACGCTCCTACCGATGTTTGTAAACGACGTGAAAGAGATGTTCTATACCAAACTTGCATCTGTGGCAGATAGATGTCCCCGGCGAGATATTCGCATTGTTCTGGGTGACCAATGTGGTATCTGGTTGTGATCGAGCTGGCTATATGTCTGTCGGTCCCCATGGCTCAGGAGCTGATGTCAGAAGTAAGAATAGCCTCCTTTTCCGGGACTTTCCTAGGTTCCAGAAATTGAGGATTTCTGGCTCCTGGTACCAACGCCTGGACCCACATCGTTGGACATGGTACAGCGATGCGGGTAATGCAGCCAAGGAGATCGACCACATACTCGTTAGCACTCGTTGGAGGATCCTCCAGAATTGCAGGGTGTACAGGAGTGCTGAGTTCTGTGGTACTGACCATAGATTGGTTGTGGCTACCCTCCGGGTCCACTTCAAAACCCCCCAGCGGTTAAATGATCACCCTAGGGTGTTTCATTTGGACAGGCTGAGGGAGGGGGAGTGTGCCCGCGGGTTTGCTGAGGCAATCTCTGGTCGTTTCACAATGCTCGACAGTCTGACGGACCCTGTTCTCCTGTGGGATACCTTTAAGCGTGAAATGCTTGATGCAACTCGATACGATTGGTGTACGCCCGAGAGCAATGCAGAATTTCATCTCGCAGGAGACACTGGAAGACACAGATGTTTGTCGTGCGGCTCGTCTGACAGGGATCGGGAATTGCACCGGTCTCATGTGCGCAGAACTCGGTCTCTGTGAAGGAGGGACAAGGAACAGTTTATTAGGAGTCTTGCAGAGGAGGTAGAAGGCCATTTCTTAGTAAATGTCCTTCGTCCTGCATACCAAGCCCTGAGAAAGCTGAACTCCAAGCTCTCTTGTCACTGCAGTTCGATTAGTAAGTGGTCAGATCGTTTCAGATCCTGTTGCGGTGCGGGAACGTTGGGCTGAGTATTTTGAGCAGCTGTACCAGGTTGACCCACCAACAGTTAATTTAGATGTGGGTAGTGCCGAGATCCCGTTGCCGGACCCACCCATCAATGAGGATCCTCCCTCCCTATCTGAAGTTAGGGGTGCGATCTCCAAGCTGAGGAGTGATAAAGCAGCAGGTATCTGCGGCATACCAGATGAACTGATAAAGGCTGGTGGTGAACCTATGGCGTGGGGGTTACATGCTGTCCTGGCTGCCATCTGGCGGTCCGGTACCGTTCCTCCTGACCTGTTGAGGGGTGTGGTCATCCCTCTCTGGATAGGGAAGGGGGACCGTTGGGACTGTAGCAATCACCGAGGCATCACACTGCTCAGTATACCAGGCAAGTTTCTCGCCCACATCCTTCTGAGACGTATCAGAGACCATCTATTGAGGCATCAGAGACTGGAGCAATCCAGATTCACTCCTGGTAAGTCCACAATAGACCGTATCCTTGCGCTTCGAGTCATTGTAGAACGCCGACGAGTCGTTTGACACGTTGCAGCCTACATCGACCTCAAGAAGGCGTTTGACACGGTGCTTCGAAAATCACTCTGGGAGATCCTGAGACTGAAAGGAATTCCAACAAGGATTATTGGACCTATAGCAAGCCTGTATACTGGTACTGAAAGTGCTGTAAAGTGTGGTGGGGGCCTGTCGAGCTTCTTTCCTGTTAGTTCAGGAATGAGGCAATGCTGTGTCCTTGCACCAACACTTTTCAACAATTGCATGGACTGGATACTAGGTAGAGCTACTGTTCAAAGTCATTGTGGAGCAACACTGGGCAATATCAAGGTTACTGACCTTGACTTTGCTGATGATGTTGCTATTCTGTCTGTCTTTGGAAACCTTAGTGGTGGCTCTGGATGCATTTAGCAATGAAGCGAAACCCTTGGGTCTAGAGGTCTGGTCCAGGACTTTGGGGACTTGCTTGGAGAACTTGTTCAGTCGGTATGTGCTTGCGGCGAGGACATTGAAGCCACAGAGAGCTTTATATACCTTAGTAGTGTAGTTCATAATTCTGGGCCAAGAAGTCAGCAGACAGATTGGCCTGGCAGTAGGGGTCATGAACTCTCTCAACAAGAGTATTTGGGGATGTCGGTACCTGTGCAGAAGGACCACGCTACGGGTTTTCAGGGCCCTGATAATGCTAGTTTTGCTGTACGGTGGTGAAACCTGGACACTATCCTGTACCTTGGAGGCTCGTCCTGAAGCCTTTTGTAATAGGTCCTTGCGCCGGGTCATGGGGTACTGTTGGCGGGACCATGTGTCCAACCAACCATTGCACCGTGAGACTGGCGCAGGACCTGTTATCTGCACAATCTGTGATCACCAACTCAAGCTATACGGCCACCTGGCTCGCTTTCCCAAGAATGATCTGACCATCAGTCGTCTCTGTTCGAGACAACCCTGGTGGAGGAGGCCTGTGGATGACCTAGGAAGTCGTGCTTGGGCAGATCGACCAAACCTGTCGTGAAGAACTCAAGATGGGCCGAGTCCCAGCCTGGCGTCTTGCCATGAGGGGTCCTCGTAGCTAGAAGTGAAGGGTGGATGCGGCTATCCGCCTCCCGTCGGCTTGATTGATTGATATTATATAAATATATATAATATATATATATATATATATATATATATATATAATATATATATATAATATATATTATATATAATATATATTATATATATTATATATTTATATATATATTATTATATTTATATATATATAATATTTTTATATAATAATATATATATATCTATATCTATATATCTATAATATATATATATATATATATATATATATATATATATATATAATATATATAAAATATGATATTATGTATTTACATATATTTTATATATATTATATATTATATATATAATATTTATATATATATTTATATATTACATATATATATATATATATATATATATATAATATATATATATATATATATATATATATATATAATATAATATATATAATATATATATAAATATATATATATATAATAATAATATAATATAATATATATATATATATATATATATATATATATATATATATATAATATATATATATATATATATTATATATATATATATATATATATATATATATATATATATATATATATATATATATATATATATATATATATATATATATATATATATATATACACACATATATATTACACACACACACACACACACACACACACACACACACACACACACACACACACCATATATGTGTGTGTGTATATATATATATATATATATATATATATATATATATATATATATATATATATATATATATATATATATATATATATAATATACATTTATATATATATATTATATTTTATATTAAATATATTAAATTTATATTATATATATATTATATTTTATATATATATATTATACTTATATTATATTATATTTATATATTTATATATGTTTATATTATATATATATTATATTTTNGAGTCTTGCTAAGGAGGTCGAAGGCCATTTCTTAGTAAATGACCTTCGTCCTCCATACCAAGCCGTGAAAACTGAATTCCAAGCCCTCTTCACAGGCGACTGCAGTTCGCTTATTGGTGGCCAGATCGTCACAGATCCTGTTGCGGTGCAGGAACGTTGGGCTGAGTATTTTGAGCAGTTGTATCAGGTTGACCCTCCAACAATTAACTTGGATGCGGGTAGTGCCGTGATTCCACTGCCGGACCCACCCATTAGTGAGGATCCACCCTCCCTAACTGAAGTTAGGGATCTCCAAGCTGAAGAGTGATAAAGCAGCAGGTATTTGTGAACTGTTAAAGGCTGGTGGTGAACCTATGACGCAGGGATTGCATGCTGTCCTAGCTGCCATCTGGCAGTCCGGTACCATTCCTCCTGACCTGCTAAGGGGTGTGGTCATCCCTCTCTGGAAGGGGAAGGGGAACTGATGGGACTGTAGCAATCACCGAGGCATCACACTGCTCAGTGTACCATGCAAGGTTCTTGCCCACATCCTTCTGAGGCGTATTAGAGACCATCTACTGAGGCATCAGAGGCCGGAGCAATCTGGATTCACTCCTGGTAAGTCCACAATAGAGTCATTGTAAAGCGCCGTTGTGAGTTCGGCCATGGGCTGCTTGCAGCCTACATCGACCTCAAGAAGGCATTTGATACAGTGCATCGGGAATCACTCTGGGAGATCCTGACACTGAGAGGAATTCCAACAAGGATTACTAAACTAATAGCAAACCTGTATACTGGTACTGAAAGTGCTGTAAAGTGTGGTGGGGGCTTGTCGAGCTTCTTTCCTGTTAGTTCAGGAGTGAGGCAAGGCTGTGTTCTTGCACCATCACTTTTCAATACTTCCATGGACTGGATACTAGGCAGAGCTACTGTTATTGTGGAGCAACACTGGTCAATATTAAAGTTACAGACCTTGACTTTACCGATGATGTTGCTATTCTTTCTGAGTCTTTGGAAACCCTAGTGGTGGCTCTCGATGCATTTAGTATTGAAGTGCATCCCTAGGGTCTAGAGGTCATCTGGACCAAGACCAAGATCCAGGACTTACTTGGAGAACCTGCTCGGTCGTTACGTGCTTGCGGCGAGGAAATATAAGTCACAGAGAGCTTTACATACCTTAGTAGTGCAGTTCATAACTCTGGGCTGTCAGACCAGGAAGTCAGTAGACGGATTGGCCTGGCAGCAGGGGTCATGAACTCTCTCAACGAGAGTATTTGGAGATGCCAGTACCTGTGCAAAAGGACCAAGCTACAGGTTTTCAGGGCCCTAATAATGCCAGTTTTGCTCTATGGTAGTGAAACCTGGACATTATCCAGTGCCCTGGAGTCTCGTCTTGATGCCTTTTGTAGGTCATTGCATCGGATCGTGGGGTATTGTTGGTGGGACCACGTGTCCAACCAACGGTTACACCGTGAGACTGGCACAGGACCTGTTATCTGCACAATCCATGATCGCCAACTCAGGCTATATGGCCACCTGGCTTGCTTTTCACAGGCTGATCCTGCTCATCAGGTTGTGGGTGGAGGAGGCCTGTGGAACGACCTAGGAGGTCATGGCTTGGGCAGATCATTCAAACCTATCGGGAGGAGCTCGAGATGGGCCGAGTCCCTGCCTGGCGGCTTGCCATGAGGGATCCCAAAAGGTGGAAGCAAAAGGTGGACACGGCTATGCGCCCCAGTCATATATTATTCTCACACACACACACACACACACACACACACACACACACACACACACACACACACACACACACACACACACACACACACACACACACACACACACACACACACACAACACACACACACACACACACACACACACACACACACACACACACACACACACACACACACACACACACACACACACACACACACACACACACACACACACACACACACACACACACACACACACACACACACACACACTCTCTTTATAAGAGTTTATGAACCTCCTATATGATAAATACTGGTGCGCAGTAGTGATACACTGATGTGGCTTAACACTTTCTTAATAAAACATGGAGTATATATGAGTCTTGGCCAGTGCAGAGTGTAAGCCTGGCACACACACATACACACACATACACATACACACACACACACACACA
>NW_020872520.1:85205-99280 GCF_003789085.1 Penaeus vannamei
TCATTAGTGATGCACCTGCCTAGGTGCTGAGCGGGTCTCGCGTCGACTGCAAGACAACGAGCCATAGCAGGCGTTTAACCCATTCAGGACGGGTGCCCCACATATGAGAAACCCAAAAACATAAACATCGCCGGGTGTCCCGCCAGTGTGACACTGTATTGGGGCTTGCGCCCCGACGCAGCAGCAGGCCGCGGCCAGCAGGCGGACAGATGCCTGGGAAGCTCCACCTGCCGCCCGGAATCTTTTATCTTTGGCTTCATAATATTCCAGCATTAATGGGTTAATAGGCCTTTGATAGTTTCCTCATCAATGTACCTATACTATACGCTAGCTAACTCAATTTGACCCCCTGTCTCCCCCCTCATCTGGAATGGTCCCCTTAAGGAGTTTACTTATATCTTGGTCTTTTTATTCCCAATGAAAAAAAAAAAAAAAAAAAAAGCAAATTATGATAAAGCCTTAACAACAACAGAAAGTATGCTTGTCATCCTCTGCGTCCACATGACAATGGCCTGCAGCTCTCCCTTTACATATTGATTATGTATATGGTTTATGCTGAACATAAATAAATAAAAGGATGGACAAGAAAACAAATAAATATGTTAAAGGCCTATTTGCTAAACTGCTTCTTCTGGGCACGAAGCCCTGAAGAGGTAATATTTAAGCTATTGGATCCGGGTGACATGACTTATATCGTGGTAAAAATTGTCTTCAGGGCTATGTGATGTGATAATGCAGTCACGGAATATTATGACTGAGGGCTGGGGCGATGGGAACATGTCATCATGAGAATTCCAGCTGGGGTAATGGGCATGACTTATGACAAGTGAGCAAAGCTCTTGGAGGGTGATTAGACACAGTGGATATTTAGAAAAAGGCTCTTGCATTATTTCCATCAATAAATGTATGTGGAATGTACCATTTGTGAGTCAAAATTGGAAGAGTGCCAGCTTCAGGGAGAATGTTATTTCCAAGTTCAGGATTCTATTCCTGCCCACCATGAGCATTGAAGCAGGATGTATTACAGAAAATTGAATATTACGAAGAAAAAAAAATATTGCATTGAGGGATATTTATTGAGATGATATGGAGTCTGTGCAAGGAAAACAGCCTATCACCATTTAGATACAGCATATCAAATAACAAAAATAGAAATCAGAAAATAACAAAAGAGCAAAACAAGGCTTATGCTGAAAGAGATAATAACTTTGCAAAAGAAGGCAGGGGGTCTGCATATCACACACAAGTGTTTGTGTGGGTAGGAAAGCATCCAGATCCAATGGGTTAAAAGGCCTTTGGCATATTCCTTGTTTTCTAGTACATCACTTTGTTGTTTTATTCACAACTTGTTCAACAGAAATCCTTTAATCCCTTGGATCCAGTTGCGTTATGAAAATCACAGTGCCGAAAACATAGGCAATGGTTGAAGAAAGTAGCCAATGCCCCTGGTGTGTGGTGCGTAGGCATGAAGACCCATAAGCGATGACAAGCCCCTGTGCCTCCTCTTTGCAAAATTATTTTATGTAAACTTTTTTAGATTTATTGCCATTTTCTAATGTCCATATTTGTCTTTTGATTTTCTTTATCTAGATTATAATAGTTTATTTTCCTTGCATAGACTCCATATCATCTCTCTATGTAGTAAATAACTCAGTTCAAGGAAAAAAATATGGAACATTGGTTATTTGTGTCATATATCTCCTTTTTCGTAATTTTCAATTTTATGTAATGCAACCCGCGCCGCCAGTCACAGCAGTCTGGAATACTGTGTACAGCATGGAAATGGCATCCTCACTAGAGCTGGTGCTCTTCCAGTCACTGCTTATGCACATTACATTCCATATTCATTTTTTGATAGGAATAATACTAAAGCCCCCTTTTAAACACTACATGAGTCAAATCACACTCCAAGAGGTTTGTGCCCTCTTGGCGAATCTTTTCCGTTACCATGGCCTGAGTTCATGATGGCAAGTTCAAATCACCAGGGCCGTGGCCAATTTGCCCGATGACAGCATGTTCACATCACCCACCCCTTGACTCAAGTTTTTCCATGACATGACTGCAACTGTAGCCGACCCCCGCAACCTGCAGCGCAGCATATTTCCCCCAGGTTGGGTCCAGGTCCACAGCCTGTCCTCTCGCCCTCACCATCAGCAGCTTCTCGACGACGCATACCGAGACCTGATTGGTTGACCACAGACACCTCACGGCTCGCCCATTGGACCGCAGGCTCCCCTCGTTCCTGGGTGGCTGGCACAGCTCAGACCCACTTAAGCTCCCGCACCCGGTCCGAGTTCAGCACTCACGATCCTCCAGCCGAGCAAGACACAGCAAGCAGCAACTAGGCCTAGCCAGGCCTTAGCCGACGGGTGAGCAGCCCCGGCTCTCCCCGGCGATCTCCAGCACACCAGCCATACCTGTGGGCACTCACACCCACACCCAAAAGCTCCTTAAAGAGATGATTGACACCAGCCTATGGCGGATACAATCCATTGCTATACTGGTGACTTTCCGGAGTGACACAAATACCCAGCCTTCTGGAGTATCACGGTTATCGCTCGCTCGCTTAGCTCCCTCACTGGAGGGGGAGTACCTATAGCCGACCCCCGCAACCTGCAGCGCGGCATACTTCCCCCAGGTTGGGTCCAGGTCCACAACCTGTCCTCTCGCCCTCACCATCAGCAGCTTCTCGACGACGCATACCGAGACCTGATTGGTTGACCACGGACACCTCATGGCTCGCCCATTGGACCGCAGGCTCCCCTCGTTCCCAGGTGGCTGGCACAGCTCAGACCCACTTAAGCTCCCACACCCGGTCCGAGTTCAGCACTCACGATCCTCCAGCCGAGCAAGACACAGCAAGCAGCAACTAGGCCTAGCCAGGCCTTAGCTGACGGGTAAGCCGCCCCAGCTCTCACCGGCGATCTCCAGCACACCAGCCATACCTGTGGGCACTCACATCCACACCCAAAAGCTCCTTAAAGAGATGATTGACACCAGCCTATGGCGGATACAATCCATTGCCATACAATGTCATTTGGATCCAATGCAACTTTTCCTTAACTTTTGTTTGCTGGATTTTTTTTGTGCTTATGTCATTTTATATTCATATCTTTGTTTCAGATATTAGAAAACAAGGGATAATTACTACTGTTTGTTGGATTTTTTGTGTGTGTCTTTCTTTCTACATTCTCTTATCTTTGAATAAAAATTTTTGTCTTCTGGAATAAAAAGAAATCAAGGTAAATAATCATTTTCGCCCCTAATTCATTAATTATTCCAATATTTATTAATACGTATATTTATGTAAAGATTGCTAAATAATTGATGCTCAGAGAGGGTAACACTACGGTAGCGCCCACGATCACAGAGGTGTGATGCTTAACAGGTTACATACAGCTGATTATGGCAGGAAATAGTTATTTCTCTTGAGCCAGTCTGGAACATTCCACGCTCATTCATCAGCAGAAATAATAGAAATAGAAAATATGGGTACATCTATCACATAGGGGAGGATAACCCCACCGAGATAAAAAATTTGTAATAATAATAATAATAATTTCCTTCTTGCCTTATTTATATCTAACATACAGGGAGGACAAAACCACCATGACAATAAAAAAAACATCAAAAATAAGTATTTCCTTGCCTTATTCCAGGCAATAATGTTTGCCTAATAATGATGGAACTGACATGCGTGTTTCTTATCCATGTGAAAAATTAATATCAATATATCTTCTTTCTCTATGTTCTAAGGGAGGTCATGTAAACCCATGCCATACACAGTGAGTTCAGTTTATTAATTGCATTTATGCACAGATGACTCCAAAAATGCTTAGTCACCAATAAGTCAATCGCTAATCCAACCTATTGCACCTGTTTAACCTTTCCTTGAACTTTGGATATATTTCATCTTATTCTATATTCCTATTAGTACTATTAACAGCACTATAATAATCATAACGTCTATAATAACATCAACAGCATCAACTTTAATAATATTCTAAGAAAAACAAATTCCCAAAAACTAAAATAAAGGAAAAATCATGAAAGGGCATGTACAGAACTGATAAATTCTTTGTGAAGCAATCTGTGTAGATACTTTTCTGTAAATCTTATTCTCATTACTGTATACAAAAAAACATGACTGTTCTAAATTTATCCTGCCCTATTATACATTTTTCTTCTTCTTCCATACTCAATTTCCTATTCATAACCATTCTGAAGTCAAAGAACTGCCACAGAATATTTATAAAAAGATATGTACATATGCATATTATCATCATTCATAATAAAACAAGACTTGGAATTTACAAAAATAATAATAAAAAGAAAAGTTCAAATGATGCCATACTCAAAGTGAAAAGGATGATTCATAAATGGTAAGCACTTACTTGTAGGAGAGGCAGGCAGCTACAGTGAGCACTGGATCGAGGCACTTCAGAACTGTTGCCGTGATGACCATTTTGGCCAGGCGTGGTGGTAGTGGCAGATCCAACAGGTGATGGCCCAACTCTGTGACATCCTCCCAGCCATCTAGGGCATCCATGCTCTAGAGACAGAAACATAATACTAAAGAATAAACTTGAGAAAATGAAAATGGTGTGCATACGTGTGTGTGTGTGGGTGTGCAAATGCTGTGTGTGTGCAATGCATGCGTGTGGGTGTGCATGCCTGTGTGGGTGTGCATGCGTGTGTGGGTGTGCATGCGTGTGGGTGTGCATGCGTGTGTGGGTGTGCATGCGTGTGTGCATGCGTGCGTTGGCGTGCATGCTGTGCAAGCGTGTGTGGGTGTGCATGCGTGTGTGGGTGTGCATGTGTGTGTGGGTGTGCATGTTTGAGTGTGTGTGTGTGTGTGTGTGTGCATGACTAAAATTGTGTCTGATACAGCTTTTGCACATACAAAGGTCGTGTATCGAGATATCGGCATTTTTCGTTTTCTTCATCTATCAATGACTATCTTGGTATCAACTAAAATATGGTATAAGAAGTCTCTCTATATCATAATCCTCTATCATCTACCTGCATTCCGAAGTCTTCCAGACATTGCTAGCACGTAACAATTTCTCAAACTTTATGTATAGTGTAGAGTGGTGGCAGTGATCTGGAGGGTCTATATGCCTACACTGACCATTTCCAAAAATTTCTCAAAAATCCAAAAAAAATCATACAGCCATTATTTCATATTTTAATAGAAATGTCCTTCTACTATAATATACAGACGCCATTTTTTAGAAGTCAACCTTACTTTTTGGGGGCTTAATATTTTCCGAAGCCCACTTTTATAAGCACATGAAAATATTGTAAATCATTATTACATCATGTAATAAACTTATTATTCAGCCACAAAATGAGCCATAATATGTTAAAATTGGACTGAAAATACGTGTGCTATGTGTAAAAATGTGAAGGACCTAATAATCGTGATATTTTTCTTTTTAATTATTTATACATTTTACATGACAAATCATGTACAAATTACTTGTATATGATAAAATTATCTGTTATTTACCTATCATTGTTCCTCTAATGGGGTTTTACAACGTATAATATTGGTTGAAAAAGTAATCGTTCTCCAGTCAGACGGGTATCATACGTGTCCTTTTTTCAGCGTATTCCATGAAATACGTTTCTTTGCATCTGTGGAACACTGGTATTTAATTCTACCGGGCCACATGGCCAATTTTCAGACTCAAACTCCCGAGAAAAGAAGAAATATTACAGGGCCATGTAAGAGTATGTATATAAGGTATATAAGCGCACACAGAATATTTTTGTGCACCACATGACCTTTTGTTTATTCATATTGTTATTTCCATTTGTTTCTTTGTTTGTTTCTTTATTTTTGTGTTTTCTGATATTTCTAAAAGTTATAAACACATTTTAATGAGATTTTAACCAAAGGTGTGTTTAAACTTAACTTAGATGCTAACTCGAAAAGGAGGTTTGCATTTAGAAATGTTTTGCTCATAGATCAAACTATGTATGATGAAAACATAATGAAAATAAAATACTTCATACGAATGGCATATCATGTTTATTTATTTGTATGGAAAATTTCTTAATTATTGTTTTTTTGACGCTTGCCAGATTTTTGGAATTATTCCGAAAAAATGAAGGTTGGACCCATCTTATGTGAAATTTAATAAGCTTTCAGATCATTTTTTTTATTGTCTCTAATCATTGCGTCAAAATTGCCGATTTTCTAAGATAACGTGAAAAAAATAATCGTTCGGTCGACATTAAAAATGGCTGCTACCACCTAAAAATAACGGTCAGGCCTTGAAATTTTCAGGAGAGAATCGGAGTCCCTGAAACTCCTTGAAAATGTATTAAACTCGATTTCGGCAAGAGGGGCGAAAATTGGCGAAAAAAGACCTGCAGTCCCCTTAAGGAGGTAGGGTGATTGAGTGAATTATAGTGTATCTGTCACTAGGGAAGGTATAGGAAAAGTGTTCAAGTAAAAATAGAGATGGCTGTTGGAAAGGTTGGGGAAGAATCCAGGGACAGGGGAAGGTGTTAGATGTCAAAGATTAGAGGGTGTTATAGGAAAGTATGGTAATGAAAAGGGGAAATAGGGGAGTAAATGAAGTAGAGCAGGGATTAGTAAAATGGGAAAGGTTAAGGGGGTAGAGTGATTGAGTGAATTGCATTGTATCTGTGACTGGGGAAGGAATAGGGATAATGTTCATGGATCATGTGTGTATCCAGGGGGAGAGGGAGGGATAGTGTGGAAGGATGGTGTTGGTGGGGGGGGGGGGTTGAGAGGAAGGTATGTGGGGAAGAGGTAGGGGGAACATAAGGGGGTAGAGCAACTGAGTGAATTGCAGTGTATCTGTGTCTGGGGAAGGAATAGGGACACTGTTCAAGGAAAACAGAGGTCGTTGTTGGAGAAAAAGAAAGAGAAGAATCCAGGGGGTGAGAAGTATCAGGAATTTATGTACATCTATTTCCCAAATCATCTTTCTGAAAAGAAAATCCCACACTTACCAATATCCAATATTGCTACACTACCATACCATGCTTTTTTCAGATAGTCAAATCCTCAATTAATCTAATGCACTTGTGTTTCTTGTTTTTCAAAAGTGTTTTAAATATCCCACCCAGCACACTATGACAACTATTTTTACTGAAGTCTTTACTGTTTCTTTATTTCCCTGAAATGCATCAACTCAAATGCTGAACATAAAGCAAAATTACCTTACCTTGAGCAACTGAACAGCATTTCTGATGACCATAAATGCTGGTGCCTCTGGTGCTCTTGCTAAGAAGTCTGCAATAGGCATGTTGGCTGGAGCTAGAAGTTTGGTATGAAGACAAAGTTCCTGCAGAAAAAAATAATGGAGGTCTGTCCTTTTGTCATTCACTTACTCTAACACACTAAAGCTGACAACCAAATACACACCCTTACATCTTGAAAAGTCTCTTCAATAAGCATCGTATTTGCTACAGATTAAGTTACAGAAAGGGATAAAATGAAAAAACTATTTCAATCACTGATCTGTAAGAGGCAGTATATATGAAATAAGAATTGTAAACAATAACACATCAGGGTTGACAATTATCAGATCACTTTACCATGTTCAACTGCCTGCAATCATATCTGGTACACTCGTTTTTTGTGAACAGTGGAACAAGCACCTCTGTGTTTGTTTACAAGCTCATACTATGTATAGCTAGAATGGATTGAAGTAAATTTCATCAAACACATGAGTTTACTAGGTTTGGAATTGAAATTTTATTCATGAATGCCATTATACTGAGATAAGTGGTTATACATAAAATCAACATTGGTTATGAATAACCTAATATGTTGGGTATAGGGTTTTGTGAGTATCAAGGGGGAGTGGGAGGCTGTGCCCATGGCTAACTGGCCTAGAAATTAAAATTTCAATAAACATCATGATACATTATGACATGAGTAACAAAGAAGTGGTATATGAAGTTCAGAGAAATAGATTATATACTGTACACACTTTTATGTACAAACACACACATTTTTTTTTCTTAGAAAATCCAATTTTGAAAAAAAAGGAGAACTGTGGATGGCAATATCAGTACAAAATAATTTTCGTTATAAAGTCCTAGCATGAATACATGGCAGTTTAATTTACTGAATTATAGAAGGTATGAAGTACATGGAGTTCAGGAATTACTAAAGAAGTTGAATTTTTCCCATGCTCCACACAGGGGGAGAGAGAGAGAGAGAGGGGGGGGGGATGGTCACTGGTTGGTTTTCTAGAAGGATCATGTATGTATGTAAACACACACATATGGTTAACCATTTTAATCATCCTCATTTAGTAAGTCTACATTGCCTTTCTATGTAAAAGAATAAAATATATATTAGTTATCCCTATCAAACTTTTTTCTTTAACAATTTTCAAAAGTAACATTTTCAACAGGAAACGAGTGTAGAGTTGGTGTTTCGACATTTGCACCCATTATCTTTACTATGCAATGAAGTGCATAAAAGTCATTAGACACCTAGGTGTGGTTGGATATTTGCGTAGTAATGGTACCTAAGACCGACAGTAACAATTAAACGTAACATTTTTTATTAGAAACCCAAGAAAAGGAGGCGATAGCTGTTTCAACTCCAGACAAAGACTGCGAATAAAAACAAGTTTAAAATTCCAAACAGTTTTTGTTTCAGAGCAGGCATTACTGTGTACTATCATCTTTAACATGAAATAATTGGTATCTTGCTTATATCTCTCAAGTTCAAAAATCCGACTTTCGGGTGCCCTTCATTTTGAAGTACCATATACAGCGGAAACAACCAATTTTAATTCAAAATCAATTTACCAATGCTAGAAAGTACCAACGGATGGGCGCAGTCAAACCAAAATATTCTAATCATTATTTATACAGCTATTTTCAAACATTAGTGTTTCGTACTTAGGAATAAATACATATCCCTTTGCAAACTACAACATATTACCAGGGAATCTCAATGGAATGCATATTTCATGCATAAAAATACACAAAACTTCTGATAATGGTATACAAGTTTGCAACAAGCAAAAGTCCACATGGGTGTACCAGGCACATATTAGCTGCATACCTTCTCTACATGTTGCCGTTATCCTATAACGTTCTTAAACCTTTGACATCTAACACATTTTATCATAATCTTTAACTCTCTTTTGCCCTTTCCGACGCAATACTTTACCATAGTGCTATATGACCTCAGATGTCAAGCACATTTATTTTCAAACATTAAACATTACATGTTGGCGATTCTCACGTGCCCCACCCAAGAAATAACTCGAGCTGGGCTCTAATAGTCTTTTAGTAGTTTCCTCATTCTTGTACCTATACAACAGGCTAGCTAACTCAATTTGACCCCACCCCATTTCCACCCCTCCACCCTCACTGAAGGAATTTCACGTCATGGAGCCATTTTTTGTGTTTAGTAAGTTCCTGTAAGACTCATCAAATTAGTAACATTACGCATATATATAATTAAAGGTTGGTCAAAGTGTATAGTGTATATAAAAGGTATAAACTGAAATCTCACAACAGGTTTTGTGGTTCTATGTTGACATTTGCTGGGCTAGGAACCACAAACATTTATTTTGAGTCGAATTATCCAATTATAATTTCCGCAAGTGCTTTTATCTATGCTAAAAGAATGTGCCTTAGTGTCTTCACCTAATAGTCACCTTACCAGGGTATTATTAGCATATTTCTTGACATTTTTACAAAGATCTCTGCATTATCTAATTGCTAGTGATGGATACTAATGTTCTATTTTCGAAATACTTCTCCATTAATATTTTTGGGTTAATAATCAACTTGTTATTGTTCAATCATTATCTCAATGACCTCATGACCTGCATTATTTTCTAATGAATGCTGAAGAATAATTTGGTTGCACTATCCCATCTGGGTTTTGAATACATACAATAATGAGATATCCCCTAGACTATAATCCTGGATGGAAGCAAGTGTCACACTAGAAAAAAGCAATGACAACCACTCTCCATGGTAGTAGACATATCAATAGATTTTGAATGAGAGATATAATTCTCCTTGTATTTTCAATGTGTTTCCAGTATAACATTTCAATGCTCTGATCCCAGTAATCTCATGCTCCAATCCATTCAAGTCATATACAGTATGCAAATGTGAACAAGCACAGAGGTGCCACTTCTGCTGTCCTACAAAAATGAGTGTATCAGAAAGTAAGTGCATGCAACTATACATATATGAAAAGGAAATTCAAATAATGAAATATTCTGTCACAAACCTATAACTATTCTGTTCCAACTAGAACTTTAATGCAAAATGAAAAAGGGCCACACACCTGCAGTGGTGTCCTCAAAATCTCTGGTGTCTGGAAGTGCTGCATGTTGTTGTAGCGGCTGCGTGAGAAGAGGTGATAGCAGATGCCTGGCTGACACCTGCCAGCCCGGCCCCTCCTCTGCTGACTTGAGGCCTGGGATATCCATACGCACCTCAAGCAAGACACACCCAAGTTTGAGTCAAAACTCACCTGAGAAGGCAAACAAACTGGTCTATCATTACAACTAATAATTGTGACAATAGTTAAAGTCTACAAATATCAAGAAAGATTATATTTCTAAATTACATACTAAAGGAGTGTACTGGATGACAGACATCCCTAGAGAACAATCAATATATAAGTGTATGATGCACAAATGAATACAGGTAAATATAAATAAATACATGCAAACATACAGACACAAGATACAAGCACACACCCACACACCTGCATGTACGTACACGCACTTGCACAAGCGCGCGCACACACACACACACACACACACACACACACACACACACACACACACACACACACACACACACCACACACACACACACACACACACACACACACAACACACACACACACACACACACACACACACACACACACACACACACACACACACACACACACACACACACACACACACACACACACACACACACACACACACACACACACACACACACACACACACACACACACACACACACACACACACACACACACACACACACACACACACACACACACACACACACACACACACACACACGCACACACACAGAGAGTGCAGTGCAATGCATCATTGCAGTACAGGTCTTACATGTTAAATATGGAAAAGATCTGGTAAAAAGTAATCTAGTCTGCTAGCCATGGTTTCTGTAAATGTGCATAGTTAATGCTGAATGAAAAATCTGGGTTAAAAAGTGAACAAATACATGGAAAACGTAAAAAGATAGTTGGGATTTGTGAGATGGGACATGAAAGAAAAGGTGAGGAGGCAAGAAGTGACCATGAATCCAGCAGGGGAAGCATTTTGCACATAGAGACAACTACTGTGAATACAGCACTGATTTTGTGGTTGTTTAACCCATTCACGCCGGTATATTTTGAAGCCAAAAATAAACGATTTCTGGGGGCTACAAAATCGGTGGGCGGAGCTTTCCCAGAGTCTGTCCACCCGCCGGACGCGGCCCGCTGCTGCATCGGAACGCGAGCCCCGATACAGCGTCACACTGGCCCAGCAATGTTTATTTTTTGGGGTGTCTCATATAGGGGACTCCCGCCGTTAATGGGTTAATGGGTAACAACCAAGGTCAGACCAGAAAGTTAGCCGAAGCAGAAGTTAGAATTGAGGCTTTAAAGCCAAGGTAGACAGAAAGTTTGAAAATATGTGAAGTAATCCTAAATTTGAAGGAAGTGGTGGATAATTTGTGAAGAAACAAAACCATTCAGGGAGAGATCACTGAAAAGTCTAGACATGAAAATCAAAGATCTCTAGATAAAGCTGGAAGAAGTAGAAAACAAGATTGGCATCAGTAGTCAAATCAGAGTAAAGAATCTGCAAGAAAAAGTTGATGAAACAATCAAAGTACAGGAAACTGTCAAGCAGATTGAAAGCAATTTTGTAAGCAAGCAGTCTTAAATAATGGAAGAGACACAAAAAATGACAGATACATATACCAATGTATCTTAAGTAATGGAAACAGTAGATGAAATGGAAAAAAAAAGTTAAAAAAGGCATTAAGATCTCAAAGGAAGAAATAAAGACATAGCTTGCAGAGACAGTGAAGAAAAAGGAATTAAAGTCAAACCTTGGGGAACATGCAAGGAATTTTGCTAATTTGGCTGATGTAAACAAGGGCATGGCCATATTGAAACATTGACATTGACAATATAACATTAGGACTCAGACTATTGTATTTGGAGAAAAGATAGGGCAAATGGAAATGGAGGGAGAGTAGCAATATTAACAAAGAAGGGAATTATTATAAGGGAGTTAAGAGATTAACTATGTCGGTGTGGTAACAAGAAAATTACCAAAAACTAATTCAAGAAATATTAAAGAGCCTGGATGAAGTGCTACAACTTTTGGAAGCTAATGCAAAAGAAATTCTTGTAACAGGACTTAAATAGGAAAATTGACTGGGAAAGATTTGATCCCAGAGTTCAGCTAGATATGTGGAAAGCAAAATTACTAGAGGTCAAATATGAATTTTTCCTTTTCCAAAATGTAACAGATCATACCAGGGTAAGAGGGCTAAACAGTCCATCTATGTTTGACCTACTCTAGAGAGAGAGAGAGAGAGAGAGAGAGAGAGAGAGAGAGAGAGAGAGAGAGAGAGAGAGAGAGAGAGAGAGAGAGAGAGAGAGAGAGAGAGAGAGAGAGAGAGAGAGAGAGAGAGAGAGAGAGAGAGAGAGAGAAGAGAGAGAGAGAGAGAGAGAGAGAGAGAGAGAGAGAGAGAGAGAGAGAGAGAGAGAGGAGAAGAGAGAGGAGAGAGAGAGAGAGAGAGAGAGAGAGAGAGAGAGGAGAGAGAGAGAGAGAGAGAGAGAGAGAGAGAGAGAGAGAGAGAGAGAGAGAGAGAGAGAGAGAGAGAGAGAGAGAGAGGAGAGAGAAGAGAGAGAGAGAGAGAGAGAGAGAGAGAGAGAGAGAGAGGTGAGAGAGAGAGAGAGAGAGAGGTATGGAGAGAGAGAGAGAGAGGTAGGGAGAGAGAGAGAGAGAGGGAGAGAGAGAGAGAGAGAGAGAGAGAGAGAGAGAGAGAGAGAGAGAGAAAGAGAGAGAGAGACCATGTAGTAATTAAACAAAAATACTATTAGCTGCAGGAAAAACTCATTGTAAGGAAAGATGGGGGAAATATAATTAAAATGGATGTAATTATAGAAGCTTTAAAAATTTATTTGATGTCATAAACTGGGAAACACCCCTAGACAAACAGAATCTTTGATATGCAATGTTCAAAATTTTGCAGTCTATAAAAAAGTAGAAAAATTTTATCAAGATTTAAAACTGAAGCAAAAATGACCAAAGGTTCATTGATAAATTATGAAAATTAAGAAAATTACAGAAAACAAGCACCTCTTGGAAAAGGTTCAGAGTATACCCAAACCATGGGGAGGGGAAATTAGACTGAAAAAGATAAAATCAATAAATGTACAAATCAACCAAAGTTCTTCTTTACCCACATAATAGTAGGACGAAACTTTGAGATCAAATTAGATCAAGTCAGAATGTCAAAAATATCATGCCCGAAAAGAATGAAATAAAAAATTGCTAAAAGGGTTTAACAAGCCTAAAGCAGCGGGACCAGATGATTGTTAAAAAGGATATTTGGAAAAAGTGTGTTGAAGTACTTGAAAACACCATACAATATTTAATACACAATTTGGTTTAAGGAAATAAAGGTCACGTGTTGCAAATTTCCTCACTTTCTATGAAAGTTTCTGAAATATTACAAGAAAGACGACGAGGTGGATTGTGCATACTTAGACTTCGAAAAGAAGTCTCTTAGAAGACTATTATGAAAATTACACCTAGTTGGAGTGAAAGGCAAACTCCTCAAAAGGATGAAAGACTTCCTTCATGAGAAAGAGATGAACACTGTGATTCGGAATACAGATGATGTCTCATGCTAATGCCTCTAAAGTGACATTGAAAACTTATTCATGTGGAGTTGGAAAACAGAATTAAATTCCAATAAATGCCATGTAAGAAGGTTCAAAGAAAATAAAAATCATCCACTATACCAATACAAATTAGGAGACAAATAAATGCCAT
>NW_020872520.1:99380-109380 GCF_003789085.1 Penaeus vannamei
TGCCAACATCTCTTCCACCAATCAGATACTGCTTCTCTTCAGCTATGATGCGATCACGGAGATTGACAATATCGTCATATCCCGGTAGGAAGATGAGGATTGCACCTGCAACATTCCAAGAAGTATAGTTATGGATAAGTCACGACTCTCAGCTTCTTGTTATTCCAAACTTCAGGTTCAGTAATAAGAAAAAGAAAAAATCAATACCAGCTAATGATCTATAAAAAAAAAAAATCTTGGAGGGTGATTAGACTCTTTTGGCATATAGAAAGAAGCTTTTGCATTATTCCCATTGATAAATGAGTGTGGAATGTAGTGTCCATGAGCCATAACTGGAAGAGCGCTGGCTCCAGGGATGCCATTCCCACGCTCAGCATACCCAGGTTGCACTACAAAAACATTTATTACAAAGAAAAAAAAATCACTACAAACTTTTATTTTCATTGCATTAAGTTATGGACTACCTAGAGGTATATTATACAATCTGTGCAAGGAAAACAGTTTATTACCAAATGGATAAAGGAAATCAAATGACAAATATGGACTTTGGAAAGTGTCAAAAAAGTTAAAAATGCTTATGCATAAAAAGAGAAAATAACATTGCAAAGGGGAGGCATGGAGTCTTGTCACCGAACACAAAGTTTTTCACATGTGCCTAGCCTGTATCTATGTCAGTGTGACTGTCATGAAGCAACCAAATCCAAAGAGTTAAACTGCCACTCTTTAATACTCTACCCTTTCCCATTTACACAATAAAGAGTATGCCTTACCAGGGGGCTGAGATGTGTGAATCTTGTAACACAGAGCATACACCAGGTCTACATCAGCCACTTCCTCTGATACTGAGTGGTGGTATGCATCCAGCATTCGCTTTTCCTCTGGCGAGAGTTCAGTTAGGGGCACCACTGTTGAAGGACCTCTGATGACATTCCCATGATTTGAGGAGGAGCTGCTGCTTTGCATTCCCTTTCCTGAGATGGTTAGCAAGTCAACTCCCTCACAGGCACTTCAAAAAGGAGAGAGAATTTGGAATTAGTGCTGCTTATACAACTGGGCACTGGCAATGTACTTTGGAATTCAGCAACATTTTTGATATTGTATTGTAATAACTCTACTGCTATCACTAGCATGTTTCTGGTTGACCTCTGTGACCTGGCACTTGAGGATCCTCATGTTACCCATGTTACAGTATATGTATATTCCAATTAAGTTTTTGTTGGATATGTGCACTGACAGTTATATTAAGGGGAAGAGTCGTCAGTAAGATCACGAAATTCTTTATCCAGTCCTCCTTGCTTTAGTTTTTTAGCTAGGTCTTTAATTATCTTACACAATGTGCATGGATATGTGATGCTTGAGCACAAGAAATTTTATTTTAAAAGGCTGCGTAAATTTTTGCGCAGAAAAAAAAAAAGAAAAACATGCGAGATGATAGAATTCGAAAATTATGTAATAGTTTCCTTATAGTGAATAGTACTGCTGTTTCCTTCTGACCAGAGTTAGTCAACAAATAGGAGTACCAAATGTAGCATTTATGTAAATCTATCTGAAATGACAATGTTTCAGTTACCTTGCAAAAAAAAGTGCCTTTTTTTTCGTCAGAAAATCGCCATTAATTTTTTTTGTAAAAAAAATATTTGGATAAATGCATGACTTACCTACAGTTAATAGATAAGAACTGGACGATCATTTTGCAACAAGAATTATTAAAATCGCGTAATTACATACAAAGTTAATAGTACTATCATGCATGAAAATATGATTTTGAGAAAATCGCAGTTTTTGTCATTCATCTTCATTACACCATAAAGGTCATACCAATCATTACCAAATGTGACTATCTACTTAAACAATTCCTTGGCCTTTAATAGGAGTACTGTGGTAGAGGGTCAGGCCTTGTTCACGTAATTTTAGGTCATCTTTACGTAAAGGTTAAGTTAGGTTAGGTGGGAGTCTTCTCTGAAAAGTATACTTCCAGATGTCAAGGCTCCTGGTTCCCTGTCATTTACATATCATAATACATCATAAATCATCTATTATGCATTTCTTATTTATAAATGACACATTGCCAGGTTTTCAACAGGTTGAAAACAACACGTGTACTCCCGAAAACTTTATCAATCGCACTGTTCTCCCGTCCTTGCTGCTGCTGCCTGCCTGCTGAACGCAGCCTAAACTGTCATACAGCAGTATCATACCAAAGAAATTTGCAAAAACAGCCCAAAAAACGATGAAAATACAAGAAAAACAAAGCATGAAGCAAAAAGGGGTGTGACAGCACGAGGGCATTTCAACACTCCAGACATTTAAACCGCGGAAAGGAGCGCGTTACGCAACCGGCGCCCGGGGTGTGTCACATGCTCATCTATCCACACACAAAGTTTGAAAAAATTGTAATTTGTGACCTGTACTGACGACTCTTCACCTTAATGATATTTAGTTGGCAAATAAATCAAAACTTCACCACCACAAAGGCCACATATGACATCTGACATCTTATGGAGATTATATTCTATCAAAGAAAGTGTGTCAATAGTGAAATGTGCAAACAGATTATTAAACTGTATAAAACCTTGTGATGGAAATATAGGAGCCGTAAAAGAATGCAAGTTGAGGCTGATCATTTAGGATCAGATGATCTTGAGGCTAGTGAGAGTCCTACAGAGTTCTACATACTGAGAAATGGGAAAGGCTATGGAAGAAACTAGAAAAAAGGAATACTTGAAATGGTGTGATAAAAGTGATGATTCACATCTAATGTCTCTTAGCCCTCTGATGACAGTGAACAGTTCCTCAGCAACAGTTAATGAGCCTGCAATGATACTAGCTGTCTAGTCTTAAGAAATCATATTCACAAATATCTATGGGAATCCAGAGATGATGCAAATGTCAGTGTTCATGAATTTTCCAAACACTTTTTATATTGGAGAATTCATGATGAGCACTGGGACAAAATTATAGGAAAGCACATACATTTTGGAAATAGGTACTGCCACTCTCATCCAGCAAATGAGGCAGACCATGCATCCTGCTGGGAGTGCCCAGGCACAGGATGGGAGTGGAGGTTTCTAGTCCAGTTTGCATCCTAGAAGCTGCCATCCCAATGTTAGACCTGTGGGCTATAGAGAACCTCACAGGCAGACATTGGGCCCCACAGCTTGCAGCCCCCTTTTATATCCTCTTACTGACAAGCACAACTACAGCTCTCATGGAAAGCCTACCCTTCATGACGGTTACGTGAATGCACACCATGACTTACTCTAGCAAGCAAGCAGGCAGGGCCTGCTGTACACAGCAAATGCCCTTCCAGAAAGGCTAGACAGTTACCAGTAGTTGCTGGAATGAATGCCATACAGAAAATTCTGGCAATGTCAGTGAAAGGATATGGGGGCAATGTCAGTGTGGGTGGCAGAAGTGGCATCCACCCAGAGTGTCTGTCAGAGGTGTCAGGTAGGAACCAGGTAGGTCATCTCAAGTGCAATTGTCCCCATCTACAAGGGATAACGATAGCTATATCCAGCTGACTCCAACCTTTGGTAGTGGAGGTTAATTCAGCTGATGGGTGTATTATGGGAATGAGACTAAAGCATGCTTTTGGCTTCAAGTCTCTTACTGGTGGCAGAAAATTGTTCCTGGTGAGACAATCACATTCTACTTGGAGACTTCAATGTGGTATCCAGTTGTGATTGAGTTAGCTACAAGACATTGATTGGTCCGCATGGCTCAGGAGCTGATCCAAAAAGCAAGAATAGCCTCCTTCTCCAGGAATTCGTTATGTCCCAGAGATTGAGGATTTCTGGCTTGTAGTAGTAAATGACATTACATAAGGAAGTGATGACAGTACACTAGTTATAACGTCACTGATTTTTCTTTTCCACTCCCTCCGTTACACAGTCGCCCACCCTCCTGCCGCCTCATCTCATATGGGGAAGTGGACTCCCACATCCCAGCATGAGGTCATGGCATACCTTGGTATCAACGTGATAATGGTGATGTTGGATCTCCCCAACTATTGCAACTACTGGCCGACCAATCGTGTTCATATGTCATAAACTCATCGCTGAGGTCATGACCAGAGATCGGTTCGACCAATTGACGACTCACCTCCATTTCGTCCCCTTGGAGGAAGGAGCTCCACTCCCGGAGGACAGGATGTGGAAGCTCTAACCAGTCACAGACTTCCTAAATAACTTATTCTGGTCGATGATTGTCCCGGGGAAGGCCATCGCCATTGACAAATCATTATGGAAGTTCCGTATAAAGTTAGCTTTCAGGACCTACAACCTAACCAAGAGGGCAAGGTTCGGGTTGAAGGTTTATAAGCTCTGTGCCAGTACCAGCCCAGCTGCATGGTACAACTCTTGCTCCAATGGTGATGGAGACTGGCAGCTCTTTCCTTTGTTGCAGGCACACAGGACAAATGCGGTAGGGACAGCCCAGCTGAACAGGAAGTTCATGCCCAAGGACCTAAGTGTGAGGAGGAAGGGTGATGTCATCAGCAAGACAGGGTTGCTGGCCTTATTATGGAAGGACAACACTATCGCCATGCTGTCTACCGTCCATACCACTGCAATGTAAGGAGATAAGCCGTCAGTAGTAATGGATTACATCATCAGAATGAAGGGTGTCGACATTAGTGATCATATGGCGAGCTACTACCCCACAACTCGCCTTGCCTTGCCTCTGAACTCTTAGGGGATATCAGGGAAGGGGCCAACACAAACAGAGCCCACACTGCAATGCAACCACCCTTTGCAGTGAGACAGGCTCTGCAGCAGCAGCAGCACGCCATCAGTGAGATCCCCGACAGTAACAGACAGAGATGCCATTGGTGTTCCAACCATGGTCCTCCCAGGAGCAGCAGAAGCTTCTGTTACAACTGTGAAATGGCCTTATGCACCTATGGGTGCTTTGAGGCATGGCATGCCACACAATAGTGCTACCAGCCTAAAATAATATATATTTTTTTTTAATCTCTGATTTACCCTCACCATATTTTGGCACATGTGTTACTGGAAGAAACATACATGGCATCATTAGGGAATCTGGAATCCATACTAAAAAATCAGTGTTGAGACTGCATCTTACCTTATAAGCATGCAAACCATTGTGTTCGTTTCCCAGAACGGTAAACTTTGATAAACTCCCATGACTATAAAAGGGGCATAAGATCATGGCTTGTGCTCCGATTTGTTCACCTGTGGTGCGTGGCCACCCATAGGTCCCCAGCAGTGGCCACACGATGGCATAGATACTGTCCAGAAATGAGGTTTATTGCACTCTGAAAAAACTGTCACTAGTGGGTTAAGAGTTTAACAAGGTAGTAAGATCATTTGAGACAAACAAACTCTTACCTATAGGCATGCAGCAAATCAAGGGTCTCCTGCTGTCCTGTTGACTGAGCCCAGTCAGCTGCAGTCCAGTCGTTTGCTGCACGCAAGGTGAGAGAAGAGCCTAAGGCAAGCAACTGCTCCACTATGTCGACACGACCACGGCCAGAGGCTACCATAAGTGCTGTTGCCCAGGTTTCAGAGTGCTAAAATGCAAGAAGAAAATTCCATATACAGCATTTGAGTTATGTCTATGCTTTTGTACCATTGCAAACAGTTGGAGATTAAGAGGTGATCAGTGTACATTTATAAATGTGTTGCTTTCAAAAATAATACAAGTTTCTCTGCACTACCTGCAGTGGGGATGGGGGTAAATGCAGAGGTCATGGAACTGAGTAAATAAATAGAAGTGAATGTAATACAGAAAAAAAAAAAAATGAAAAGAGTGTAGTGGAATCAAGGGATGGGAGAAAATCAAATACAGTGGGTCAGTAGTTAGCAGGACAGCAAGCCCCCAGGTGACCTAACCAGACACCATAAAAGCTAGAGACTCAAAAACTACAAGACTAAGGAGCAGTGAAAGGTATTCTAAATCTGAAAACAGTTTTGACTGTAATGTAATTAGAGCAATTTCTTTGTTGCAAGTATGGTGGGAAAACTGCAATCAATGCAAAAATGTTTACTTGAAAAATAAAAAAGGAGATTTATGCACAGTTCATGAACATATAACATAAATATGGGTAATCAAATAAATCTACAGCAGAACTGCAGCTGATGCAGAGAAATAATAATCCTGACAATTTTGGTTGCAGGCCAGGGTGACAGGAATGCTTTGCCACAGATGCACAAAGCTCTTGGAGGGTAGCTAGACTCAGAGGGCATTTAGGAAGGGGCTTTCGCATTATTTCTGTTGATAAACAAATGTGGAATGTACCATCGAATGGCAAATATGAACACTGGAGAATGGGGAAAAAAAAGAAAAAAAAAGCTCATACATAACAAAAGAAAATAACATTGCAAAGGAATGGCATAGTCTTGTCACCAGTACTACTGTGCACCCAGCCAAGAAGCCCCATACCCATCAGAGTGGCTGCTCAAGTAAGCCTAACACTCATATTTTAGGCCCCACAATGGGCAGTGAAGCTATTAACCCAGTGTCCATGGATAAAAATATTTGGCAAGTGGACATACTAACGGGATTGTTGGCACACATCGGCAGTTTCCCCTGTTTGCGCCCGGCTTGATTGGTAGTTTGTGAGTGTTATTGTTGGCACTGGGCAACTGCGAGGAATATCCTTAGATATGGCATCTACTTGAGTGAGCAAAGTGAAGATGACCGGAGGAACTACCCAGTGGATCAGCTGGTGGGTTACATCTACCCTGCTCTGACTGGTCAGTGGAATAAAGCAAATGCTCTTTTCAAGCCACCTGTTCTCAGTGGCAAGGTGACCATCACACCCAAGCTCAAGGTGGTCTGGCATCAGGCAGTGATGTTTTCTTTTGGAAAAGGCAAACTTGATGCAAAAGAATGGTTCATGGTAAAGTAAGATTTGATTTGCAAGTGTCATAACCAATTGTGGGGAAGAAGGCTGTGAGGGCTGTGTGAACCAAGCCCACATTAACTGTTTCTGCAGCAGAGAGAAAAAGATTCCTGTTAAAGAGCTTGCCTACATCAAGGGAAAGTGAAGGTTGGAAGTATAGGTCCCCACCAAATGGGGGGCCCTGATCTGCCAGAGCACAAGAGAAGGTGAAGACATTGGATAAGCAGGAGATGGAAAGTAAGGCAAAGAAAAGGAAATGGAGCAAGGTGGAAAATTCTGCAGCAAAGAGATGGCAGCCACAAAGGATATTGAGAGATTTTTGGCAGATGGTGATGAGGATCTGGAATTGGAGAATTGGTGCCGAAGACTAGTTTGTCCCTTAAGTTGAGCATTTCCTTGAAACTGACCCTGAACCTGCAACTTCAACAAAGGTACAGAAAAACTATGATGAGATTCCAAATATTGCTCTTGCTAGTGTTAGGTATGGCATAGGGCTAAGGCCACCTGCAGCCAGAGCAACTGCAGCCCTAATTGATGCAGGAATCAGCACAGAAGACGACACAAGGAAATTGATTAATAAGAACAAGGTCAAGAGAGCACAGGAGAAGTTGATGAGAGAGCTGGGGTAAGAGTTTGAGGAAAAGTGCAGGGACGAGGGGGGAATCTCCTGTATCCTATTTGATGGGCTAGACACTGTGAAAAGATCTGCTTGGTAGGCCCACAGTGAAGCCCTCATCCAAACATTGTTGTGCTCTGAGGATCAGAAGGAGAGAATTAAGGAAGTGGAAAGAATCCTGGCTATCAGGGGAGAGGGGGACCCAGGCACTCAGTCTGGGGACTCCTCGGTCAAGACCAGAAGGACACCTGACATCAATTGTCATGCTTCCAGCATTGGTGACTTGATCAGCTGGTCAGAGGATGTGTCAGAGCCACCTCTCACCTGTTCCCTGCACACCTCAGAGGTAAACAACTTGATCAATATCCCCATGAAGGTGCCCAACTGGCCTTGCCACACACAAAGCATTGAGAGGGTTGTCAAAATGGTGCTTGAGGCTTCTGCCAAATATTTCTCGCAGGAAAAGAGGGATGGAGGGATCAGGGCTCATGAGACCAGCAGATTGATGTCCATCAATGAGTCAAAGCAGGACTTGTGCAACCTGACAACGTTCAAGAAGTCAGGAGATTGATCTTTGTAGTTGTATCCAGAGATATAGTGTCCATGGTGTTCACTTGTTAAAACATATGTAGATTTGAATTGATTTGTCCATTCATTTCCATTTGATCTTCTTATATCTTGTAAAGGAGTTCGAAAGAGAAATTTTAGTTATTTGAATACAAAAATGATGTAGGTTAGAGTGACCCTATCAAAAAAATAAACTCATATTTGAATTCCCCAGTAAAAAATACATAATTCAGACACCCCTCATGTTAAGTTTCCTTCATATTCATGTTGGCACCTGAGTATGGCCCGCCCTATTACTATATGAAAGTGACTTTAACCCCTAGCCAACGGGTGGCATGTACATACATGCCATGGCTGTTGTGGACCGAAAGACAGCATCGTGTCATGCCAATTCCCGCGCCACTGGCTCGTCAGACAGAGTTTGTTTTTCTCCGATAGTGACGGCTTCATTTACATGGTAAAGATTTTAGGCAATGGCATCTATAATGAAGGTAAACCTTCAAAATTTTAATATTTTTATAAATTATAGCAAAATAAAAGTTTTTAGGTGCTAAATGTCGCTCGCAAACTACCAATCAAGCTGGGCGCAAACAGGGGAAACTGCCGATGCGCGCCAACAATCCCATTATTACGTCCACTTGCCAAACATCTTTACCTGTCGACACTGGGTTAAGGCTTAAAAACTGCATTTCAGCAACATCACTGCTCCTTGTCCTAATACACTCAATGTCCACCTCATGCTTCCTGGTATCCCCATTTGCAATCTCATCAACTGCTTCATTAAAGGTAGTGACTATGTTCAAAGGGATCCAGACAAATGTAATCACATGCCTGACCTTAAAACGTAGGAGCTATCAAACGACACTCTTCAACTATGTGGCCAAACACAAGATTCTTGCTAGTAAGTGAGCCAAATGCTCCCCTGCTGTCAACAAAAAAGTATGTATCTTTATCAATTATTTCAGTCTGTTAATGTGCTGTCAGTATTGTCCATAGTTCAGTTTGGATTGATGATGCAGGATTGCTCAGTCTTATCCTGTGCTTGTAGTGACCACTCCACTCTCAGTGAACTGTCAGATGATGACCACACCTAGCTCTGTTATCCTCCAGTACTGAACAATCACAAAATACATGAGCAATACCATGTCATGCTAAGACTATTCATTTTATGGCCATATGTTACTTTATTCATACAAATAGGATCTAAATCTATTCTATTATCCAATCATCTCATGATAGGCACTTTAGGAGATGTCTGATGAGAATTACAATAATCCTTCAATCTTTAACACTGGATGCTATTTCTAAGTTCCTTAATATATCCTCACTTGCATTGCCTACAAACAGATCTACTTTAGTTAAACTGCTAGCCTTATCTCTCACTAATTTCTTTCCACTGGCCCCTCTCCACATTAACTTGATGGACATAATTGCACTGATCTTGCTCAATCACTGTACAATACTTTGCAATACTGTCTCTGCTCTCATTATATCTATCCTGGTATTCCTTTGACATCAAAGGATAATTCACATAGCTTCATTCAGTATGGTTTCAAGTTTTAGGAGCTTCCCTTAACAAGCTTATGGAAAGTGTTAGTGCTGCATAATCCACAAAAGCTTATTTTGTAATAATGTAGATTAGTCTCAGTACATCTACTTCAGCTCCTATTCTGCAACAAACAAATGCTCTGAGCAGCTGTAATTGTTTTACACTTGGTCAGTATCTTTCACCTTAGCATCTTTACTTAAGGCAGTAAAGCCAATGTACATCCCAGATATTTCTATGTCAATATCTTCTCCACCAATTTCTTTTAACATGTCTCACATTACCCCTTTGTTTGCTCTGAAACTATGAACTTCACTGATAACCAACCCTAATACTTGAGCAAGTTTACTAAGGTTATTCAGCACCTTCTGTAAACAATGCTGTGTAGTCCCTTGTATCA
>NW_020872520.1:114380-123252 GCF_003789085.1 Penaeus vannamei
TAAACGTATAGATATACATGCATCAATGCATGCATGCTTACGTACAAACATGCATAAATAGGTACATACATACATACATAGACAGGTAGATTCTAACCTGATAATCTGGAGACACATTTTCTGACATGATTAAGTACATCATCTGAGAGAATGCTTCATCGGCACCCGTGAGAAAAGCTTCTTGAATGCATTTGTCCATTTCTTCTTTCAAAGTATTATCGAGCTCAGCTGTAAAAAAGTAATTCAATTTTTTAACAGTCAATCTTTTTTGTAGTAGCTTTCTTTTATATCCAATTAATACAACTAATTCTACATAAAATGAACATTCACCACTTATTTTTACTCTATGTTGATGATAAGCACCTATTCTTGCAATAATGAGCCAAGCCTATGTAACAGGTGGCAAGGATATGCATCACACACAGTTAGCCTGCTTCAAGTGGTGCACCCTAAAGTTGCTTACTTGTTTGGCCCTAGGTGTGGCTATTTATATATTATCGACTCTTAAAAGTGGAGTTATTAGTCGCAATTGCTGGAAAATTTTGTATGCATCAGCTAATAATACAAAGAGTGGGGTAAACTTGTCCTCCTATGCTTCCAATTTTTCTCTCAGGATTGCTACTATTGCCACTATATCTATAAATGCAAGTTTCTAAGGCCACTTTCACACCAAGGTAGCACGTCACACATTTGCACACCATTTGAAAACAAGAATCCAGAAAAATATGAAACTCTTCACACAGAAGTGGCCTATCACGTCTCATATGCCTTATGCAATCTGCGTGGAACACCACATCACTTCTGTGTTAAATGTTTCGTAAATTCACAGAGGTTTGTTTTCAAATGGTATACTCACACTTTTTTATCAATGAAAATAATGCAAAAGACTCTACCTAAACTCCAAACAAGTCTAATCACTCTCCAGGAGCTTTGTACACTTGTAGCAAGTCATTTCTGTGACTTTAGCCTTACGCCAAAATCCTCACAACGGCAAGTTCACATCACCCCCGACACAGCCAAATTTTCCCAAGACAGCTTGTTCACATCTCTCAAACCAAATTTTTTCATGATGCTAATAGTCATGTCATCGAAATCGTTGGGGTTAATTCATCATTTGTGTTCATACAGATTTTCCTGTATATAAACAAAGTTTATTTTATTTCTCAAGAAAAGACAAAAAAGCAGTTATTTCTTTCTTCTAGGCACAAACTTGCATTGTTCTTCAAACACACAATGTTTGTCCTTCCCTGCCTGCGAGTGTGATATTCGCTGGCATGGAGAACGATGATATTTCTGATTATTATCATGTAAAGGGAAAACGTAGATGATTATATGATATGGAACTATTTCATATATCATTTGTGATCCATACTGTAAAAAATCTGAAGAGGAAAAAAATCACAATATTTTAAACACTTTCACACATAGCACAAATATTTCCAGTCCAAAATAAATGTAATAGGGCTCATTTGTAGCTGAACAGTATATCTATTGCATGATGCATTTAGTTTTGGTAATTTTTTCATGTGCTTCACGTAAGAGTGACAAGTCCATTTTATAGTGTTCTAAAAGTTGTCTAAGTAAAATATTCACACACACACAAAAAAAATTGAAATCAAATACACATGCAAATTCTAAGGAAATTCAACTAATGAAGCCTTTGCATATGTTGAGAAGGCATGAGTGAGAATGAATATTTTCACACTGCAAGAGATGAATTTGAAATGTGGGTTCCATGTGACTTCCTGGTGATACGCAACACTAAATGGCAGCTCCATCAATCTCATTTCACATAATAATAATGTGTTCCCTTTTCATTACTGGTCAAGCGTACTTCATAATAACATGAAATCAATAAATAATTTTACATCATATAAAGATGCTTGCACGAACAGACCGCTGTTTTGTAACAAATCCATACCCACCTCCAGTACCCTTGCTGAATTCACTATTTATGATGTTGCTTCTAGGTTCTGGTGCAGGTGCACTGGACCCTAAGCTTAGTGTCTGCTGAGACATCTGCTGTGTCCAAGCTGCTGCAGTCTTCTGGCCACTCTGTCTCTGCTCCAGCTCTTTATATGCCTTCAGCATCTCAGGTGTTTGGTAGCTGGTACTTCAAAACAGCAATTATTAAACTTAGTACACTCAACCACAAATTTAGGAATATTTGTAATTATAAACATGAATATTGTAAATATTCACACAAATTTTGCTAACACACATGCACTCTACCAAACTACTGTGAGTGACAAAGCAAGCTCCAGAGATGAGCTATGTACAAATACCATATATCCCACAATCTTAATTCCATGATTTATAGTTCACAATATAGCATAAAAGCACTGCTTTCTCTAAAAAAGTGCCTAGGCTACTCTAATATGAAGTTATTTTGAAACTATTAACCATTGTGAACTTCATCACCCCCAAATGGCTCCACAAGTGTTCAACCACTAAGACGTAAATTAATAGCACAATGTGACTTCACATGATTTCCCTATTCTTTGAACATTCATGATCTTTTTAATCTAATACAATTAAAATTTATACTGTAAGTATCATTATTAACACTAAAATCATTATCACCTTCTCAAAATACTAATAGCAATACAGAATAAAAAAAAATTCTTCTAAAAATCACAAGAAAGGATTGATATTTCATAGAGATAAGACTTGCAATAGATTCCTTGGTGACTAAGTACTTTTGGAGCTCACCATGCATAATCATAATCAATACACTCTCTTTCTCTAATACTTACCTCTCTCTTTCTCTCTCTCTCTCTCTCTCTCTCTCTCTCTCTCTCTCTCTCTCTCTCTCTCTCTCTCTCTCTCTCTCTCTCTCTCTCTCTCTCTCTCTCTCTCTCTCTCTCTCTCTCTCTCTCTCTCTCTCTCTCATACTTTCTCTCTCTCTCTCTCATACTTTCTCTCTCTCTCTCTCATACTTTCTCTCTCTCTCTCTCTCATACTCTCTCTCTCTCTCTCATACTTTTCTCTCTCTCTCTCTCATATTTCTCTCTCTCTCTCTTCTCTCATACTTTCTCTCTCTCTCTCTCTCTCTCTCTCTCTCTCTCTCTCTCTCTCTCTCTCTCTTTACTTTCTCTCTCTCTCTCTCATACTTTCTCTCTCTCTCTCTCATACTTTCTCTCTCTCTCTCTCTCATACTTTCTCTCTCTCTCTCTCTCATACTTCTCTCTCTCTCTCTCATACTTCTCTACTCTCTCTCTCTCTCTCTATACTTCTCTCTCTCTCTCATACTTTCTCTCTCTCTCTCATACTTTCTCTCTCTCTCTCCTCTCATCTCTCTCTCTCTCTCTCTCTCTCTCTCTCTCTCTCTCTCTCTCTCTCATCTCTCTTCTCTCTCTCTCATACTTCTCTCTCTCTCTCTCTCTCTCATACTCTTCTCTCTCTCTCTCTCTTACTTTCTCTTTCACTTCTCTCTCATACTTCTCTGCTCTCTCTTCTCTCTCATACTTTCTCTCTCTCTCTCTCTCTCTCATCTCTCTCTCTCTCTCTACTTTCTCTCTCTTCTCTCTCTCTCTCTCTCTCTCTCTCTTCATCCTCTTCATCACTTCTCTCTCTCTCTCTCTCTCTCTCATACTTTCTCTCTCTCTCTCTATCTCTCATACTTTCTCTCTCTCTCTCTCTCTCTACTTTCTCCTCTCTCTCTCCTCTCTCATACTTACTTCTCTCTCTCTCTCTCATACTCTTCTCTTCTCTCTCTCTCTCTCATACTTTCTCTCTCTCTCCTCTCATCTTCTCCTCTCTATACTCTCTCTCTCTCTCTCTCTCCTCTCATACTTCCTTTCTCATCCTCTCTCTCTCTCTCTCTCTCTCTTCTCTCTCTCTCTCTCTCTCTCTCTCATACCTTTCTCTTTCTCTCTCATACTTTTCTCTCTTCTCTTACTCTTCTCTCTCTCTCTCTCTTCATACTTCTCTCTCTCTCTCCTCTCTCATACTTACTCTCTCTCTCTCTCTCTCTCTTCTCTCTCTCTCTCTCTTTCTCTCTCTCATATCTCTCTCTCTCTCTCTCATATCTTTCTCTCTCTCTCTCTCTCTCTCATACTTTCTCTCTCTCATACTTTCTCTCTCTCTCTCTCTCATACTTTCTCTCTCTCTCATCATCTCTCTCTTCTCTCTCATACTTTCTCTCTCTCTCTCTCATACTTCTCTCTCTCTCTTTCTCTCTCTTCTCTCATACTTCTCTCTCTCTCTCTCATACTTCTCTCTCTCATCTCTCTCATACTTTCTCATCTCGTCTCTCTCTACTTTCGCTCTCTCATACTTTCACTCTCTCTCATACTTTCTCTCTCTCTTCTCATACTTTCTTCTCTCTCTCTCTCTCTCTCTCATACTTTCTCTCTCCTCTCTCTCATCTTTTCTCTCTCATCTCTCAATACTTTCTCTCTTCTCTCTTTCTCTCTCTCTACATCTCTCTCATACTTTTTCCTTCTCTCTCTCTCTCTCATACTTCCTCTCTCCTCTCTCTATTCATCTTACTCCTCTCTCTTCATCACTCTTCTCTTCTCTCTCTCTCATACTTTCTCTCTCTCTCTCTCTCTCTCTCTTTCTCTCTCTCTTCTCTCATTACTTTCTCTCTCTCTCTCTCTTCTCATACTTTCTCTCTCTCTCTCTCTCATACTCTTCTCTCTCTCTCTCTCTTCTCTCTACTTCTCTCTGCTCTCTCTTTCTTCCTCTCTCTCTCTCTCTCTCTCTCTCTCTCTCATACTTTCTCTCTCTCTCTCATACTTTCTCTCTCTACTCTTCTTCTCTCTCATACTTCTCTCTCTCTCTCTCTCTCTTCACTTTCCTCTCTCCTCTCTCCTTATTTCTCTCTGCTCTCTCTCTCTCTCTCTCTCTCTCTCTCTCTCTCTCTCTCTTCTCTCTCTCTCTCTCTCTCTCGTCTCTTCCTCTCTCTCTCTCATATCTTTCTCTCTCTCTCTCTCCATAGCTTTCTCTCTCTGCATAGTTATGTTACTCTCACTTATCTCATACTTTTCTCTCTCTTCTCTCTCAATACTTTCTCTTCTCTCTCCATGAGCGAGTCAGAGATAAGCGTCTCTTCTCTCTCGCGTTAGTACGTGCTCTCTCTCTCTCCTCTCATACTTTCTTCTCTCTCTCAGTGCATACTTTACTCTCTCTCTCTACATACTTCTCTCTCTCTCATACTTATGGATGGGAGCGTGACTGCCTACGAGAGTGGGACAGGTTTCCGGGGTATGTAAAGGACGGGAATGGGGTGAGGGAGGCAGAAGAGTATAGGGGAGGGAGAGGAGAAAATAAATTGATAGGAAAAAAATGATGGATGGCTTATTGATATACTTTATACTTGACATGTCTCTGCATCGAGTAGCACGTATGGGTGCTCTGCTAACTACATGTGATACATGTGCTTCTCTCTCTCTCTCGGGGATTCTGAGCTGACTTGTGTATGGTGTGTGCAATAGCGATCTCGTTCTCCTCTCGTACAAAAATAACTTTCTCTCTCTCTGTCACGGAAGTAGAACAGATTATGCATACAATACAGTCTAGCTACGTGCAGAATGAGCTTATCTGCTACTGTATACTACGACATAGTAAGGCTAGAAGAAGAAAGAGATGAGACGATGTATACATACGTCGTCGTGGCTACTTTCTGCAAGTAAACTTATTAGACTCAATGCATTCGTCTCTCAAAGAAAGAAGGTAAAGCTTATACGTTAGTGTTGGAGATAAAGAACTATTGCTAGCGTCTGCCTTGCTACGAAAGCTCGAAGTATCCCGCAAAGGATACATAGACGTGAAGCGTAATCATACATAAGAGATAACCGATATGTCACGAAATCTACTATCTCTTACATACTTACTCTTCATATTCTTCCTCCCTTACTCAAAGGTGAGCAAATTTCGAACTATGCATCCTCTGTGCGTACCTCCGCGTCTCGTCAGATATCGTTCATCGAGCGGAAGGGGGCGTCTGGCTCAACTGAATAGACACATGGTGTGGCGTCGTGCGTGGTGCGTCGTCGTCTCTCATACTTTCTTTCCCTCTCTCTCTCATACTTTCTCTCTCTTTCTCTCTCATACCTTTCTCTCTCTTGCGTGCTCTTACTCATCACTATCTCTCTCCTCTCTCAATACTTTCTTCTCTCTCTCTCATACTTTCTCTCTTCTTTCTTTCCCCTCTCTCTCTCTCTCTCTCTCTTCTCTCTCTCTCCTCATCTCTCTCTCTCTCTCTCTCTCTCTCTCTCTCTCTCTCTCTCTACTCTCTCTCTCTCTCTCTCTCTCTCTCTTCTCTCTCTCTCAATTAATAAAAGGCTATCACTTACTATTTCAAAACATCCTCCAGGAAGTATTCTTTAACTGGGGTACTTCCAGGAACTGTAAATGAATCATTATTTTTCAGATTTGTTAGAATAGAGGCATCATTTGAGTTAGATAACCTACAATTCATACAGTATACCAAACAACTGTTAGAGGCCACCATGGATTATTTCTTGAAAGTAGCAAGGACACAAGTGCCAACAAGTATACTGCTTATGCAGGTAATTAGTTCAAATAACACATGTATTTTTGCAAACATACAGTACAGTACATACAGTACTCGATAAAGACATTGATCATGAGTTCAACTCATTACTGCCGGTATATTTTGAAGCCAAAAAAAAAAAAAAAAAATTCCGGGTGGCTACAAAATCGGCTGGCCTGGACTCTGCCCGCACACCGGCCGCAGCACGCTGCTGCATCAGAGCACAAGCCCCTATACAGCTAAAGATGATAGTTCACAATGACATCTGCTCTAAAATAAAAGTTGTATGGATTTTGAAAATCAGTACTGGTCTTCATAACGAACTGAAACAGGCATTGCACCTTTTTCATGCATTTCTAGTAAAAAATGCAACCTGTGGATACTACCATAGGCCATATATGCCATAAATACATGGACAACCAACCCACCCTCACATTCAATAGTATTTATTCAATTACTTGCAAAGATAGTGTATGCAAATATATGAACACAAACAGTATGCTGGTTCCCCATACCCAATGGCCATTTTTTAACCTATTAAAGAAAACAGTTTGGATCCACAGGCTAATCAATATTTTTTCCTTTACACAGAAATGGATTTTCTCCTATCAAATACGAAAAGTTCAAATGGTTAACCCTATATGCGTGTTTTTATATACATATCTACCTCCTTGGAAATTACAACCACCCTACAACCAGCTCCCTCCCCCATCCATCTGGAGTGTGGGAAAGATTCAACAATTTCATTAAGTCTCACACTCTATTCATTTTACATATGTGCTTCTATAATTCTTAACACTGAATCACCATGTTGTATTCATGTTAGGATTATGTGATTATAGTAAATTAGTATTGATATTGCCATCCACTGTCCTCCATTTCTTCATAATCTGATTTTCAAATAAAAGAAGAAAACCATTACTGGTTCAGCTCATTAGTTTTCTTTACAATTAAGGAATATATCAAATGATTCAGACAGGAATACCTACTTTCATATAAAAAATTGAGAGAAAAAAAGAAGTTCCTTTACAAAATATGGTCATTATTGCAAATACTACTCTGATTAAATTAGCTTTTTTATATATTGAACATCATTAGATCAAATGAACATTGACAAGTATTCAAATTTCAAATGGCTTATTCTCCATTCTGTTTACATTTACTCCAATACTGTCCAGTGTCTACTTCTGTATGCCTCAAAATAGGACATTCGTTCAATATCAGCTTTTTTTATTTCATGAAAAACAGCAAAATGTATTTTACATAAGACTGAAAAAAAAGGCTCAAAAAGACTGGACACATTTCCACCTCCTACAAAAAATATGGAAATTCAATACACACTTCAGAAAGAGTTGATATAGTTGGAGAATATTTTTTAAGTTATTCTGGAAAAAAAATACAACTTATGGGCAGTATTTTGGTCACTTCATAGAAAATGTATAGTTTTCGTCTTTTGGGGGGCTCTCAGGGTATAAAAGATACATAAAAAGAAGTACAATTATATACTCTGGCATGCAAAAAACAACCAATTAGTTATCTAAAACTGATATCTTTTTATGGTCAAATGAACAGAGCTAGGTTGGCATCATCATGGGCATACATCCATACTTTCAAAGAGTTATCCTTACCATCGATAACAGGACAATTATTGAAGTATTTGGCATAGAGGTTAACGTCCAGAGCAGCTGACATAAGGATGAGCTTCAGATGTCTGAACTTGTGGAGGCAGTCTCGCAAGACAAGCAGAAGGAAGTCTGTGAACCTGTCACGCTCATGAACCTCATCGACAAGAACTGAAATGTAAGAGTATCTCATCTGAGCTGCAGTTATTATAGTGATTTTCTCTTTTCCTTTTCATATGTAATCCATCAATTCAAACGAACCAAAGGGCAACATTCATACATAAAAAATACTGGCAAATATCAATAAAAATCTATAAATGGGCAGAAGTATGGGATACACATTAGCATGGGGTGAATGGACATTCTAGCAAGAACATGTGATCACACTGACTTACTATGAGTGACACTAGCTAGCGAGGAGTCTCCCCCCATGAGCGTCCGTAACAGGACACCGTTTGTACAGAATGTCAGGAGAGTTTTGGGAGACAATCTGCGAAGAACATTCATTTAAAACAAAAAGCAGAAATAGTGGTCTCAATTTGCAAGAACTGCAGACAAACATTCAAAACATTTTTTTAGCTTTTATCAGTGAAATACAAAGTACAAAAACACAGTTCTTACTTGCTCTCTAGTCTGATTTGGTATCCTACTGTGTACCCAACTTTCTCTCCTCGTTCTGCTGCTACTCTCTCTGCTGTTGTCAGGGCCGATATCCTCCTGGGTTGTGTACAGAGCAAGTGGCCGACAA
>NW_020872520.1:132370-139870 GCF_003789085.1 Penaeus vannamei
TGGTCTCGTCTTTGCGGAGGCCCTTCAACGCGGTGACATATGTGCGAGGGATCGCCGGGGGGCGCGAAGACGAATCGGCCACACAGCAAGCAGTAATCCCTTGGATGAACCCTTTGTCGATGTCAGTATCGGTCCAGCGGTGGTTCGAGACAACATAGTCAATCAAGTCTTTGCTGTCCTTCCCGGTGCTGAACTTGAGTCCAAGGGAGAGAGCTTACTCTTCCGTGCGGGTAATACGTTTGGAGGACATGTTCTCTAAGATCATTTCGTCCAGCTTTCGACCATCTACTCATGCTACATATGCAGTGTAATTTCTCCTTATGTTTGGCTCGTTGAAATTGATCTTCCTGTTGTAGTAGGAGGACCAGCCCATGGGGTAGGTGTTCGCCCTCGAGCTCGTTCCGGAGTTCGTAGAGTCGATGTTGCAGGGTCCTAATGGCCTCCACAAGGAAGGCCCGAGCACTATCAGGGAACGAATGCTCGCCGGATTTTAACTGGCTCGAAGCTGAAGGTGGCAATACTTGCTCAGCCAAGCAGTCCATCAGGAAAACAACGTCTGTGGCCGATTCGTCTTCGCGCCCCCGGCGATCCCTCGCAGATATGTCACCGCGTTGAGGGCCTCCGCAACGAGACCATCGTCATCACCCAGGCTGAAAGGGGGGGGGGTATTTTTGTTATATACACAAAATGAACATTTTACTTTCCGATGCTTCTGTTTACAGGAAAGTGACGAAGGGCGATGGGAGATGGAAGCTGCCAGATTCAAGAAGGCAAGGGATCTACTTCTGCGGTCGGCTAAGGGGAAAGGCTTGCTTACCTGCTAGAGGAGGCCCCCCGCAACTGCTTCCATGAAACCCCAGGCGATCAGCAAATACTTTGGAAAAACAGTGAAAATCGCCAGCACATCCGGGGAAAAGATACACGATATGATACGAGACAAGAAGCAGTTGAAAAGCAACCCAACAGTGCAGTATATCGCATACCCTGCAGCGGTTGCGATAAGGCCTATTTTGGTGAAACGAGACGAGAGCTTCAACACCAGGATCATCGAACATCGAGCCGACGTCCGTCACCACAGGACTTCCAATGCCATGGTAGTTCATGTAGATGAAGCTGGACATCTACCGAACTGGAAGGAAGCCGAAGTAATCTATGAAGGATTGAGTAAACATAAAGGAAGGTCATGGAAGCTGCATACATCGCGACAGAAAAGATATGAATACCACATCAGGCAGGTTTTAAAGTATCCAAGGTCTCAGCTGCAATTATGCGCGTAACGAGTGCGAGGTCACAGTCGTCAGGTGATTTACCAGCTCCCATGTAGTATATATATGCTATGTATTTTCTCTACGTATGTATTTCTGATGAAGACGTAATCGAAACCGGTCAAATACATCTCTTGTGTTGTGAAGATATCCAGTCTCATTCATACCTTTTCTACATGAACCTATATATGATCATGATCAATTACACGAACACGTAAATTATTGAGCGGAGAAATGGATACCGGAAATTTAATCAAATCCATGTAAATGACAAATTAATAAATCATCTAATGTGCAGACATGATCATTAAATAAATTTGATGGTAATTAATCGAAAACGTTGAAAACGAGTGACCAGTTTTAACGTAGACTATTTTAATATTAGAACGTCGGGCACACGACCAAACGAAGACCCTACAAACACAAACACACAGACACAGACATACACATATGTACATATATATATGTGTATGTATGTGTGTGTGTGTGTGTGTGTGTGTGTGTGTGTGTGTGTGTAAATGTATAAATGTATATATATATATATATATATATATATATATATATATATTATATATATTATATTATATATATATATATATATATATATATATATATTTATTTATAATATTATTTATATATATATATATATATATTATATATATATTTTAATATATATATATATTATATTTATATTTATATATATTTAATATATATTTATAATATATATATATATATATATATATATATATTATATATATATTCTAAATATAATGTGTGTGTGTGTGTGTGTATGTATGCCCTGACGAAGCATTAGCGAAAAGGCTTTCGGCATATTCGTGTGTTTTTCTTTTCTTCCCTTCGTTGTTCCAGTTGCAATCTGTCGTTCGCCATGAGTTCCACACATATGTATGTATATACAGTTCGAAATTATATTTCAGTACACTTGCTGATCCAACTTTTGTACATCTGGCAACTAATCGAAGTAAACATAGCGTAAATAGTATTTTCGTGAATGAGGCTAAAACCCTAGGTAGTTTGTAACAAAGAGTGTGATTGGTCGAATGCAAATAACCAATTAGTGTATTAATGAATATTTTTGGAAAGTAAGTAAGATATTTGATCTTTCTTTTTTCTTGAAATAAATGATAACAAGACATGTAATATTATTTATAGGTGACTTTGTTGTGGATATCCTTCAAATGCGATATCCTGGAATTGTTTGTTTATCGAAATGGTAATACCTACGGTGGAGAGGCGGCATTCCTCTTACTTTCAACATAAGAAGTATCAATTATAGCTGCATATTTCTGGAAACACGAACACGTTTTATGTTTTAGTCATCTATGTATGGTAACCAAATCTGCTAAAAAAATATATCTGTTTAATCACTCAGACCTTTGTAAATGTTTATAGTGGCTGCACCATCTCGTAGCGACTAATCGAACTAATGAAATGATTTTTTTTTTTTTATGCCAGAACCAAATACTTGTTGAATAAACAGAAACCATGCTACATTACACCCTTCAATATAGAAACATGAACTAAACACAAATCGCATTGAGGCTGCAGTGTATTTATATATGCGTTAATATTTGTGTGTGTGTGTGTCTACGGAAATACAAAGTCATACTTGGTGATGAGTTCCAAAAGAGGATGTATAATCAGTTATTATTAAGCCATAAGCCTAGTCGTTTTCTTTGATGAGCCGCACCATTTCGAACAGCTGAGCGAGAAAATACATGTTTTGCTTGTTTCAACTCTAGCAACTACTAGCCAGGTGGTTTCAAAGAGGGTGAACAGCCAAAATCGAAGAGCCGACTTCCAATACATGTGCTGTATATCTTGTTGTCTAATGAAAGGGGAATTTCTGGTTTTTCAACTATTTTCAGTATCCATTCTTTGAAATATAGTATATGCGTAGGTGTAGATGAAATTTGCATATAAAACCTTTATATCAACATCAATATCTTTTATACATTATCTTATAATAATTTCCTGGTGATGTGAAAACAAGTGCTGTCAAGCTGACACCTTTTTCAGGTCGGACGCAAGATAAGTTGAAGTCACAATAGAGGCTGCTACGATGGGGCGAAGGAAAGTAATATCTCTCTAACTGATATATTCAGAGAGCTGGGCATCTCCCAGACGATGGCATACAGGTAGTTAAGATGGGAGGAGGAGGGGCACCCATAACGACCGGCCGCGTTCACCAACGCAACCAATATTCATGAAGACCTACAGCTCCTGGCAATAGTCCTCGCGGTGAGGAAAACGACTACGTGCAGACGGGATAAATCACTGAACGTCATCAAAAAATGTTGAACAAACGACATCGCTAATGTCTCCTCCAGTTCGCCCAGCAGTATGTGGAGAAAAATCTAGATTACCGGGAAGAGTAATTACGACTGAGAAAAATACATCGAAATTTCAATTGCTGGATGGGATAACAGGCGTAAATGTTATTAACTCTTCAGTTTTTTTAGCAAATTTTATTTATTCCAATTTACGATACACATCTAATAGTGTCCTGTAGTCATATTTTCTGTTCCGATTCGGTATTATTGTATCATTAAATGATGAGTTGATTTATCACAAGGAATTTGCCAAAGCAATTTGTTTAAATTTTACTTACATTTGATTTGATTTATATATGATTTGGAGCATTATAACATCTTTGTGTAAGGTATTTGAAAATTACTGTGACCCGCTGCGCATCTCTCTGTTCTTTAGTAATGTTTTGATATAGTAACCGCCTGCACCTCTGAAGACTACAATGGGCCTTGCAGAGTGTGTAGGTTGTGTATATTTGATATTGATGATGTAACTTTTTGCAGGTTGAAACTTTTCCTTGTTGGTTCAATAAACCAAGTTACAACGCGTTGCTTGAATANTGGAACTGATAAAAAAGCGCTTTGACATATTCAGTGGTTTTTTTGTTCTTTCCTTCGTTGTTCCTGTTGCGATGTATATGTGTATATATATATATATATATTTAAATATATATTTAAATATATATATATATATATATATATATATATATATATATATATATATATATATTGTGTGTATGTATATGTATGTTTAAGTATATACACATACATCACAGACTTATTCAGATGGCAATCTCACATGAACTTTTTATTTTATAAGAATCCCCTATTCTATTTACAATAACTGCCTTTATAAATTTACCAGTTTTTATCCTTTAATTTTATCACATGTCCTAAGACAAATACTTCCGAATATGTAAAACAAATTCTTGTGAAATGATTCACATCAAATTAATTATACCTTTTTAGAATGGAATCTGTTAGTTCTTAGATACCCATATTCCACATTAAAATTCAAGCTAATATGACACGTTTTAAGGTGTAATATAAATACAAATGCATCCCGCAATTCCAAAAAAGGTTGAAAAATACATCTAAAAATTATAAATCAACCATAAACTTTATTGATAAAATCAGTATTACTATGCCAGAGTATTATAAAATAATAATAAAAATAAATTTACAAAATAAAAAAGTAAAGCAAAAAGAACTTGTAAACATGCCCTTCTTGAGCAAGACTTACTGTATGTGAATACCCTGGTACAATACATATATTTTCCCTATTCCAGAACTTTCATTGAGTTTCATTAATTTCCAATGTAAGTGTGTTGAACATCATGGAAGATGATGCAAGCAAAAGAAAAGTGAAACAAAACACATTCCATATGAAATATTGCAAACATTTCCTAAAACAAAAAGATCTTTAAAGCAATGAAAAATCTTTCCCAATAATTTTAGCACTGTAGTATATGGCTGGATAGAAATGCACAATGTTTGATCCAGCCAAAAAATTTCCTTTTTTCATTTAACACAATTATTCTATTCATATATCAAGCACTTTCCACTATATGTGGATGAAGTCTTTGACATTTTGCTGTGATGATTTTTTTGGGGGGAAAAGCTTTGAGGGAATCGCAAAGGGATATCACAAAATTATAACAATAATAAAAATAATAATGAGACTAATGATGGTAATAATAAAAATTTAATAATACACATTGTACTACATTAATTAGAAAAATATCAACTGATTAACCTTTTAGTTAATGAAAAAAAGAACATGCTGTTATCAGAAACCAGTCATAAAAATGAAGAAAATGGAATATAGTAGTGTTGACAAATCCTATCACTCACAAGTACACCAACACACACTATTACACTTTCACAACAGCATATTTTCTTGAATATGTCATCTCATGTCTACTGGCGTTATAGGATATCATAGTGCCAGTTACCATTTGTAATAATGAGCAAATGAAAAGGAAAAAGAAAATAAAGAAAAAAAAGTAAAAAAATCATATGGATCCATTAAACATGTATATTTGCCAAACCAGCTTGAACCAATTCCCTGGCTACGGCACATTAAAATTAGGAGTAGTTCCAAGACAAGAGACAAAGTACCCCACATGCAAGTGGGGCCACCTTCACAACAGGAACCATATACAACTCATATGTAATCTCAATTTGGACACCAAAAAGCTAATTTAGGACATATAGTTCTTACTTCTTGAGGTCATTAATTTTTTCAAGCAGCTCATCAGCATCGTCTGAGGTTTTAACCCGTATCAGCATCTTAACTGGCTCTTTAGAGTCTGACTTTCCATCTAGTGGAGGGTTGGGTATACAAGCAATGATCACCCCGTTCTTTCCAGCCCGAATGGTGGGGATTGACTTGTTAAGGATAATATTTAACAGAATGTTGCCCAAATTGGTGAATGCCCTCACTAAAAGCTGGGTTTTCTCTCCTGCTGGTTTCAGGAACAATGTGCCAACTCCCTTTTCCACAAAGGATCCATCATTCATATAAAATAATTTGCATTTCTTCTCATATAGGGCATCATCTTCTTTGACCTCATTAACCTCGACTTTGGGTGGCTCATCAGTTGGCTCATTCTCGTCTTTCTTTCCAGCATCAGCGGGTGTTTCAGATGTTGCTGCTGGGGTAGCACCAGCAAAGCTGAAGCCACCACTTTTTAAAGGTGATTTCTTGCCTGAATCAAAGACTCCAAAGGAAAATGCTGGTTTTTTTCTCTCCCTCATCATTTGTCTCCTTTGTGCTGGCAGCTGAATTCCCAAAGCTAAAGAGAGGTTTACTTGTGTCCGAGGTTTTTTCTGTTGAACTAAAACTGAAGAGCTTCTTGCTTGATTCTACTGTTTTTTCTGTTGTTGTTGTTGTAGTTGTTCCAAAGCTAAAGAGGGGCTTACTAGACTCTGTACTCTTTTCTGGTGATGTACTGACAGCACTTCCAAAGTTAAAAGCTGGTTTACTTGCTTCAGGAGCCTTATCTTTTGTTGATGATGCTGATGAGCTGCCAAAGCTGAGAGACTTTGTTGAGTTATCCTGTCCAAAAATTGGTTTATTTTCCTTTTCACTTGCTCTATTCTTCTCAGCATTGTTCCTACAACTCCAGCATCACTGTCATTCTCACTTTCAGTTTCAGGTGGATATTTCTTTTTTAATTCTTCAAAATGTTTCTTGTAATCATCAAAAACTGGTGCCAAATTTACATGAGGATTCTTATCAAGGTGCTGTTTAACCCACTGAAGTACACCTTCATTTAGTGCTTTAAGATTAGCTAGGAACAACTTGCTTGAGGAAGTTTTAGATGATGATGATACACCATTTGTTTTGGGTGTGTCTACACTTTTATTAACCATTAGTCCCGAGTCCTGTGTAAGTTTGAAAGGCTGTGTATTTTTCTTTTCATTTGAATCACTAACAGTTTTAACACTATCTGAATTAGTTTTGCTAAGGAAGTCAAAGGAGGGTTTCTTTGTGGAATCACTTGTAGAATTGGAATCCAGAAAACTAAAGGAAGGCTGACTCGATGAATTTGTGCTTCCGCCAAAGGCTGAAAATCCACCAAGAGTTTTAAAGATGCTAGGACCTGAGGGCGCCTCACCAACCATCCCTCGTCTACGGGCCTTCTTGATCTGTCGTGTGGCCAGCTGATCTGAAGAGGCTTGTCTGAATGTCCCAAACTCTTCTGGCTCCTCCTCCTCTGCCCAGTTGTCCTGGTTTAGTTCTGTTGCTGCTCCACGCTTGGCCATCTTCACCTGGAAATTGGGTAGACTAGTGAACATTTCATAATAAATCAAGCACGTCTAAAATCTAAATGAAATTGGTAATAATAATAATAATCTTCAATGTCACATTTTACAAAAGCCATAATGAATATCCATAG
>NW_020872520.1:144870-154870 GCF_003789085.1 Penaeus vannamei
ATATGCAAATTTATATTAATAATACTTTGGGGGGAAGAGGAAAGAATGTTTTCTATTATTTTTCATTATTGCAAAAGCTAAAACCAATGTAACTACATCTCAAAATTTGTTTTTATTTGGTCAAAACAGATTTCTAGTAAATTTGAAACAAATTCTTCATCTGAGACATTAATCTTTATCTGAAAAATCTGAGGAGTGTTGAGTCTAAATCTCAGTAATAATCCTATCTCAATTGTTGCCTGATAATGTTAACATTCTATAAGCTGCCTTGAACCAGGTCTGTCTCCCATCTTACACTGGCACACTGGTTTGGGAGTGCTATTGATCTATGGGGATTTTAATCCAGTAACTCTGAATCCTGTTTTCTCAAACCAGATTATAGGACTAGCTACTACTACTACTCAAAGGTGTGCAAATCCAGCATTTCCATTTTTGTAATATATGTTACTTAAAACCATGAAAACAGGTAACATTCTCAAATCTAGTATTACTGCAGATTAACTGCTAAAACAGATTACAATATATAGACTAGAATAAAATACTAAAAACCAAAGATATCCAGTGACTGTCAACATACAGCTTTATTTTCTTATTACATTAGCTGTTTCATCTATTTCCACTTGAAAGCTGTACTTCTCTTTGATACAAGACCAACAATCTCAAGACCCATAAGATCGTCTCTCGGTGTCACAAGCTAACCTTTGATTTTGTACTTTAACAACTGCCAAAAAAAGTCTACACATAGCAAGACAGACCTTGGACTGGTTCCCCATTCAACGATAAATTTGCTAAGAAGGTACATAGTCTATCCTCCCAGAATATATGGAAAATCTTGAAATGAGAACCATTTTGAAACAGAAAAACTATACCCTTAAAGAACACACAAAACAACAGTATTACCTGCAGAAGACAACCAGAAGAAAGTGAATGAAAGCCCACAATAGCTTACTACAAATACAACTACAATGTTTCCAGCATTCACTGTGGTCTCTATATCTTCGGCACACTGGCAAAAGGATAAAAAGCTCCCTTTGTACATATTCAAGCAAGACAAGCTTCTTGGCCACCCTGCTGTTAAATAAGGAATGAGTTTAAGTTCTATTTTTTCAAATATATAAGGTGGAAGTTTGTTGACCTTTGTCAGAGTGCTAAGGGCACAGAAGCCAGTGATCACAGAACAGCCTTTCCTAACCCTGGGGTCACCAAGACCTCAAAATATCAGATGTAGTCAATGCTCAATTTTCAGATGCTTTCAGCATATACGTAATCACATATTGGTTCTGGGCTTATTACAAAATTTTGCTTCATTATTACACAATAATCTAAAATGCAGTAGTCCTACCTACTAATCCTGTATCAGACATGTCTCCGCCTACCTACATCCAAATAGCGTAGCATGTACAACTAAACCACGAATAGAGAAACAACAGCAACACCCAGGCAAAAGGCTCCCATTAAAACCAATCTATATCAGTTAATAGAAAGCATTTATAATTAGATTTTTAGTTTATCTTTATGAAATAAGACTATCATTCTAGAAGTGGATGCTTTGATTAATAATGGGCCTTTAAACTTCAAATACTATAATCAAATTTAATGATACTAATTTCATATTTTTCCAACCTTACAGTAGGCTACCTTTCTAATATGGATATTTATTATGATTTTCCTTATAATAAGTAATATACAACACAAACCTATACATTATAGAACAGACTGGGGTCACAGTCATGTCTAGACGTGTATGATTGGGATAGACTGAAAAACAGGGAACCAATGTCATATGACTTATTGTCTCAGGTGCAGACTTTGTTTCAAGAATTCTTGAATAAAAATAAGTGAAAGTTTATTGCATTTATGTCAAGGAGATCAAAGTATATAATAGTCAACTAGTATTACTGTATTACTGCACAATTTATATCATTACGGCACCCAAACAGACTGTACCAGCTAGGGAGAAACGAACCCAGGTTAGCAATGTTTTGGGATCAGACAACAATCTCAGTGGTGCCATGTGCATCAAGAATGGAGTTCATTATCTTTCATTCAAATTGAGGATCTATGTTTGGTTTGTTAAAACTGTGCAAGGCCCATCCTAATTAAGAATCATTACACGGAGTTACATATACACAGAAATAAATACATATCCTCAGTCTAGACATGAAGATCTACCAGAAAGATAGATAAATAAAGATATATCTAACTGATAGATGGACAGATATAAATTTATATCTGTGTATAATCATGTTCGTATATGACAGTTATTTAGGTCAGGTCTCACACAAATTAACTAAACTGGACATTAGTCTCCGACGAATGCAATCCTGCTGGAAACCTTTCCACTTTCTTTTAGATCATTACAAAGGTAATTCATGTTACTAAAGCTTCACCATCAGTTCTTGCTTGTCCTTCCAAAAGACTGCACTCCTCTCAAACAGTAGCTAACTACAAAAACTGATTTTATTATTTATCAGTAAAATACCTGGAAGTAGTTAGCATTTACATAAACCTGCTCCCATGCAAAACTTTCATGCATATCCTAAATAGTAAATGCAAAATCCTGTTTTGTTTCCTGCAAGAGCAAACAACTTATTCCAAGGACAACCATTCACACTTCATAACACTTAGTTTACCCTTCTAACTCTTCTACAATGTATAAGATAACACAGTGTTAGTGTTCCTCTAACACAGGAAGAGGAAATAGACATAATGAAAGCCCTATTATCTCTTTAGTTGACATCTGTTTCCTCTTTGCACTTGCTATTGCATCATGGCCAGGCAGGGAGGGGGAGGGGAAGAGGAGGGACAACATTGGCTACGTTAAACTTAGTTATTTCTTCCTTCTCCAACCTTTAAATTAGTTTCGGGAGCGCGCAACCTGTTAAGCTAACATCGGTGTTTATTGGCAAACCTTAAACAAAGCAATTTCTCCCTTTCTCTCAGAAATACTTCGATATATTCCGTTCTCCCCTGGCCTATTCCCGCGCTCGCCCCCGCTGGACAAACTCTTTAACTGTCTCAATAACATTGGAATTATGCTTCTTATGTAGATACATATGACCTCTATTATAATTGGGTTTGAGCTCTATTATGTTAAGGAAGTCATTGGTGATCAACTGACGATTATTAGCGAACTTCTTACCAAATCCTTGAAATCGGCCTACGGACGGCCCGAGTTCTCACATGTGATACTTTAGAGTCGGGTTGCGAGATGGATAATGTTAAGCAATAAACATTATCTTATCATGTATATTTCTCCTCTTAATATCCAACAGTCATTAATCTATAAAGTATTACATTATTTGATGGGCTAATAAAGGATAAGGTAAATATGTTAAGCTTTCTTAATAAGTAACGTAACTGCTGTCTGTGATCTTGAAAAAATATCCGTAGGAGTTTTATGTCTATGGGGATTGAACCCGCCAATAGATGCATTTATTTGGTGGACAACTGAATGATAATAAATTAATAAAAGTGTGCCAATGACTTCCTTGCAAACGAAATTGTTGCTGAGAATTAAATATCGCATCTTAAAGGGAAGAGTTCCATGCGCAATTCGAACACCTTATTGGGGAAAAGGGTAAATTAATCCTTCTCAAAACAATGCGATAGCCATAAATCATACTTTGATTCATTATCACTATTGTCATCTTATCCATTCTATTCTTAAACAGAACATAATGCGCAGAGACAATTATTCAACGGCGAACTATATTGGAAACCCTCCAAAGATGGTGATACATGTATATCAGATTCAGTCTATTTATTTAACTATGTTAATTCCATCCAATGATCAATCGAAATCCAAAAAGAATAAAGAAAATGAGTTATATCGAATGAGTAATATGCATTCATTCCCAAGAAACACACTATTTGGCAAGACTTTGCTCTACGGGAAAAACATCGCGACGCGTTCCAATACTAACTTCATTTCCGAAACCTGTGCAAGTTTATCTCTTCATTTAAAGAGATTCCTTTAAGTGTTTACAACTTTAAAGGAGGTGAAAGTGTGCTTTGACAAACCTTGAAAATGGATCTACAAACACATCAATATCAGATGTGGCTAGCTGCTAAGAAACACCAGGTAAGTCGGATGTATATAATGTTAAATAAAAGTATAGTTGTACAAAGTTATTCACTCACGTTCACCAGAGTGTATTGATTGTTTGGGTTTACTTGTTTTAAGACCTTGTATGTCAACGTGAGAATGAGAGTGTATTTGTTCCGAGATGAGGAAATGAAAGTTGAATGCCCTGCGAGGTGATCAAGAGGAATGTCTAGACTTATTTGCAAACCCTTTATTCGTTTTTTAGCTTTTAAGGACAAGAGTGTGAGAGAGGCAAGCCATGTGTGAGTGTGTTAGTATGTGTGTTTATGAGTTCGACCTTGTTTCGTCAGACTTAAAAACTTCACGAGGGAAAAGTTTTTTTTTGAGGGGATAAGGGAAGTGTTAAGTTTCGATAACACAGCGTCTTTTTATATCTTTTAATCAGCTTCTTTTCAGAGACGCGAGAAGGCTGTGGAATCCTCGAATCCCCTGTGCAATGTGGGAGAATTGCATAATGCAGCGCGTAATATTTTATTACTAATAATTAATTCCAAGTTTTCAGAAATCGCAAAGGAACGTCTAAAAGGTGGAAGGTACCTGCGCGATGCCAGTTTTTACTCATATTATGGATTACATTCGCTTTATTGTTGACTTTAGTATTTACTTGAATTGAGGTACATTCAGATCATTTGCATGATAATACCTTTGTCCTATTGACTCGAAAGTAAAATATTATTCCAGAATATCGTACGTTTGGGGTAAAAGAAGCGTAAATGCAGTAACACGCACTTCAAATTGGAAATTATAAAGGGAACCTGTTGATGGCAGGACACATTGGGCAGTCACACGCTGATAATGGTATCAGTTTGTGAAGGAGTTTACATCTACACTATAAAAATGAACATACGTGTCACTGCTCACGCTTCTGGACCGGCACCACAGTTGTAATTCAAACTGATTTTTAGCTCATCTAATATGGACGCCTCATTCAAGAAAATCAATAAACATATATTTATTACATCCAATATCATTCTTTTGACCGGATTACATTCAATGGAAGGCCTAAACACGCTACGGATACGTCCTGCAAATGGTGTGGTGTATCTGCATATCTGGTGATGGTATAATGGTATGCCAATTTGTGTTCATTATGAACGAATGGTACACAGGTTAGGAGTACAGAACAATGCGACTTTCGGGCAGGTTAACAACGCTTAACCTACTAAAATGCAACATATTCCGTCTTGGCATTTCCTCCCAGGTCGCCCAGAGAGGAGACGTGCCCACGGCCATGAGGCTTTTGATCTTTTTTGTGATGGAACCAAGGGAAGTTGGAAGAAGTGAACTTGAGAGGGAGAACGCGATGGCGGGCCGCGCTGGTAGCCACATGTCGCTATTCCGTCCCGCGTTCTGTGCATTATTTCCAGGTTTATTGGCGGGATTAAAGTCGATTTCTCCTGTTGTTTTCAGTATCGGGATATAGTACGTAATAGTTTTGCATTTGTGGAAATACTTTCAGACGAGGTTCGAAAGGTAGTCATGGATTAAAGGCGAAAGTTATGAAGATTTGTTGTAAAAAGAGTTATGGCAAAGGCAGTCCGTGCTCTCTTTCTCTCCCCCACTCTCGCTCGCTCTGCCATCGGTTGACATGCAGGCGAAAAATAGTAATTTATTAAAGTTGAATACAGCTATAAAGTTCTTTCCAATCAAATACATGTGTAGCGGTTGCTGTCCATGTGCCTTGGAGTTAAAGGAATTGTGCTACACTGCACTCCATATTTTCAGGTGTTTGCGCGTATATTTGACATATGATATTTAAAGACATCTTTTTATAGACTTTTACGTCCATCGCGAAAACTTACGTCGTATGTCAAGTACTCTATCGGGATAAGGTCCACTTCATGAAGATCCCAACAGCTTTAAGTTTTTGTAATTGCCAGGCACGGATACGTCGGTTTTCTACACCTTCTGCATCGGGTTTCTTAATAAAGCGGCTAATTATAGACAACATCCTTGGCTCCCCTTGCATTCTGAAGTCACTGTGGTTTTAGCGCTTCATACAAATCGTTAAGGTACAGTCGGCAGGAGTTATTTGTGACCAGTTACCGTTCGAGGTCAGTAGAGCGAGCTAATCTCTAGTCAGAGCAGACTCATATATGCCGATCGACCCGGAGAAGAACGGGATGCGTGTGTATACGGCGTGTATACTGTATATATAAGTGTGCGTGCGTGTGTGTGTATGTATGTATGTACGTATGTGTGTATTTTTACATCTGGTTATCCGTAACAGTAGCCGACGACGACGATGATGATGACGCGTCTTGCAGTCAATAACTTTGGACTGTTGCCGGATAGTGTTTTCAGGGATCCCGTTGCAGCCCGGGTAGGCACGCATAGCCATGCTCATTTTGTCCTGATTATTAATGTTTGTTTTTGTTTTCCGTTTCCATCCCCTTCGCAATTACGCATCTAGAAGGAAAAAAGAGAGTTCATATTCCATTAGTCTCCCCTTCATGCAGTCTCGGACAGCAGGCGAGTCACGAGGGAAACGCGCACATGCCAAAACAGGGGAGGAATATGCCTGAACCCGGGAACAAGGCATGCCACCTCGACCACGACCAACGCCGCCGTGCCTCCCCACCACACCTGTTCTCTGCGCCGCGTTTTGTTTCGATGAGTTCGGTTTTCCAGAGGCTTGTGACTGCCTCTTCCTTACCGTGATAATGTTTTGCGTGTAGATAGTCCATCTTCGCATCTCTTTGGTGCGCGGTTTTATCATTCGTTTTGTAATTTGCAACAGTATTGTTAGCGATATGATGATGATATCAGAGAACAATGCTATATATCGATACGAACGGCAGCTCTTTTTATTCAAATGAAATATATTATCGTTTCGAGTTTTTATCAGTCTCCCAAAAGTTTTTTTTTTTATTACGTATTTATATAAGCAAATGTTATGTTGTGATCGAACATACGGTGTACGCATAGACAACACAACCACCGCGAAAACGCCATGTACCAAGGACGCGCGCCTGGAGTCCACATGGCAGAAATTGGGTCATTGATTTCTTCATAGTTCAGCCAGGAGGAAGTTGCGATTTGTCCGTCTGCGAGAACGCCACGGTATTGACGCCTCCTCCTCCTTCCCGCCGCCGCCTCGCGTGTTTTGGCATTTCTTTTGTCTATTTCTGTTTTTCTATTTTTGCTGTTGATGTTTTATTTACTAGGACTAGGGCATTTATTTTTGGTTCATTCATTGGGCCAAACTTATCATTGTATTAAATGGGATATGGCGCGTATGTACTCGTGTATGTAAATGAAAGAGAATATTCAGATGTTACATGTATATGTGTTTGTATATGCATGGCCGGCATGCGCGCGCTTCTACTTTTTAAAGTATTGATTTATCTCTCCCGTCTTTCAAGAGACTCCCGGGCGTGGGTATGGTGACCCCCCCTGTTCCTTTAGCCGCTAGTTGATTATGGTTCCGACTTGGGTTCACAGTCAGTTCTTGCAACAATAATAACGCTTTCTCTCTCTCTCTCTCTCTCTCTCTCTCTCTCTCTCTCTCTCTCTCTCTCTCTCTCTCTCTCTCTCTCTCTCTCTCTCTCTCTCTCTCTCTCTCTCTTCTCCCCCTTTCTCTTAATCCCCCTCCCCCCCTTTTCAGCTCCCTCGCCCTCCCCTCCTCCATTCTCTCATCTCCTGTCCTCTACACCTCTCCCTCCCCCTCTCGCAGGATTTCACCGTCCCCATCCCACTCCCCCCTTTGCTTAGCTTGTTCCCATCTCGAAGAAACAGGCGGAGCGTGTTTGCATGTGTCCAGAGCTGGAAAGCGAGCTGCTTGCACGGCCGGGTGTGTCCACTGTGTGTTGACCTTGAAGACGCGGCCACGAAGTCCAGTTGCAGAAGTATGATGTTTATATAAATGCTTTGAGCTTGTTCGGAGGAAACTTTGTATAATGTTGCATAATGCCTAAAGTAAGCAAAGGTGAGGTGGGTGATATCCTGCACGGCTATGCGTGACACTTAATAATAATAATGTTTGTATCGGGGTCCCGATTTAATCTTTATTAGATGCCAAGATATGTTATTGACGCGATGATATTGTCAAAGAAAACGTGAAAATCTTTCCTATTAATCCATTATTTCTTGTTCTCCGATCAAATTACATTCATCACAACCTAAAAGGAAGTTGTCGTATATAAAACACTGAAACATCTTACGATAACAGATGCCAAAAAAAAATGAAAACGGTGATGGAAAGGTAATGGAAATACACGAGTGGCCGTGACGAATGGCCGAGGAAATACGGAAATGGGATTATGCTGGAAGAGCTTAAGAAGAGAAGGCTGTTGTTTTTCAGTTGCAAGTTGCGGCATTTTTAATGACGCCGGACTTCTCTCTCTCTCTCTCTCTCTCTCTCTCTCTCTCTCTCTCTCTCTCTCTCTCTCTCTCTCTCTCTCTCTCTCTCTCTCTCTCTCTCTATATATATTATATATATATATATATATATATATATATATATATATATATATATATATATTATATATATATATATATATATATATATATATATATATATATATATATATATATATATATATATATATATTATATATATATATATATTATATATTCTCTTTTCTCTGTCTCTATTTATTCTCTTTTCTCAGTCTCTATCTCTTCTCTTTTTCTGTTTTTTTCAGTCTCCATCTTATCTTTCCTTTCAGTTGCTCTCTTTTCTCTCTCAGTATCTTTTCTCTTTCTCTTTTCTCCTAGTCTCTTTCTTTTTTCTTTTTTGTCTCGTTTCGCATTTCTCTCTCTCTTTTCTCTCAGTATCTTTTCTTTCAGTATCTATTTTCTTTTCTCAGTCTCTCTCTTCTGTCTCTCCTATCTCTCTCTCAACCATTAGGTAATACATTAATTATCAATTTTAATCGAATCTATCTTATTGCGAAATACTCCCAAACCGATTTCCTGTTCAATTCAGCAAACCGGTCAGTCGAATTGTGTCCTCTGCCCTGAACACCTTGTCACTAGGTCCGGGGCGCTAACCTCACCGCTGGCAGAACAGAGGTCCACGTTGTTACTTAACACGTTTGTCATCAGAACACATTTACTTGGGGGGAGTTTTCTTCCGGTAAGGATGGTATTGGGGTGTATCCATGAAGAGGGTGTAAGATTTGAGAGACGGAGAGAGAGAGAGAGGGAGAGAGAGAGAGAAGAGAGGAAAGATTGAATCTAAAATCGACTTGAATCGTAGAATTGAAGATAGGAGATGGGTGCGGTGTCCATTTCTCCTCTTCTGTCGATGGTATAGTAATATCGCGATTGAATCAGTGAAAGTAATTGATCTTGGCGGCTTGTTTGTCTCGACTTTCCGCCCTGCTCGGAAACGGGTGGTTCGCTGTCGGATAAACGTGGTAGTTTGACACGAGGACGAAAGCTAGGCACATGGCGTCTTAAAGGTATCGGTGGGATACGCTCGGTCGTCTACCTTCCCTTTAACGTTCTCTCCTCCTCTCTCTTTTCTACTCTCTCCTCTCCTCTCTCTCTGTGTTCTTCTCTTCTCTCTGTTCTTTCTTCTCTTTCCTTTTTCTCTAGTTTCTTTATCTCGATTTCCTTCTTGCTCACCTTCTTCTTTCTTTCTTTCTTTCTTTCTTTCTTTCTTTCTTTCTTTCTTTTCTTTCTTTCTTTCTTTCTTTCTTTTCTTTCTTTCTTTCTTTCTTTCTTTCTTTCTTTCTTTCTTTCTTTCTTTCTTTCTTTCTTTCTTTCTTTCTCTCTCTCTCTCTCTCTTCCCTTTTGCAATTTCTTCCTCCCCTCTTCCTTCATCTCCCTCCGCTTCGCCTTCACCCTCTCCCTTTCTCTCTTTTTCTCTTCCCGCTTGCACCTTCACTCTAATTCCTCATCTCCCTACGTCATTCCTCTCTTTCCCTCACTCTCCCCCTTTCC
>NW_020872520.1:164870-167370 GCF_003789085.1 Penaeus vannamei
CTCTGTGACTTCAGTCTTGATAAGGAATCATAATATTCCTTTTCCATGAGTGTTTTACATCAACAGATGATGTTTGAAGGCCAGTAATGACCAGGCATATTTTATATTTATAAACTCTTTTGCTCTGTGTAGATTAGAGTTAATGACAGGTTTACAAGCAAAAAAATTATATATATATATATATATATATATATAATATATATATATTAATGTATATTAGTTTTATAGTATTCTGTCATAAATAAAAGAAATGTGACTTATTTTTTTCTCTCCCTCGGAAGATTTTTTTCTTTGCCTTAGCTATATACACATGCACATGCTCATATACAGACACACTTTAAAAAATATACATATGTTTTATATTGATAGTAATGATGATTTTATGAAATTTAAACAATTTTAATTTCTTACAGAACTTGGCCTTGCAAAAAGAGATCCTTGATGTTTGTGTCAGCTGGTAGCTATCAATGAAAGCCAGGTAAGTTCTGTTATTTCTAATGAAAATTTGATGGAAAAAGTTTTTGTAAGTGATACATTATGGTAACAGTTCTAATACTGGAATATATTCTTTATATATATTATATTATATATATATATATATATATATATATATATATATATATATATATATATATATGGACTTATTGTTTTTATTATCATTATTGTTATGATATTATTTACTACCTATACTTTACTTCAGAAATTGGTAGTAGCAAAGCTCAGAGAAGAAAGGGAAAATGAGGATTACAGAAAAACGCAGCGAAGAGAAAGCCAGAAGGAAGACATTGATCTGTTGTGTGATGAGCAGATGTTACATGACAACCATGACAAGGCTGGCTCTGAACCCCCTCATGTCACACACAAAGGCAAGAGCCCAGTCAGGGAGGCAGAAACTCATGCTACAGCAACACCCTGCTCAGACTATGCTAAGGACTTGCAAGATGTCAATTCTGATGACTGTTTTGAGGAACCTGCTACAGAGGTGTAAGTCATATGTCATTATGATTGCCCTGTTACACTTTCTTTTCCTTAGATATTATATTTATACACATAGATTTAATTTTATTATACTATTATTATTATTTATTTTACCTTTTTGATGTATTTATAGCTCTTAATTTTACCTGAAACTAGACTTGACTATTTTATAATATTTTATAAGACCTAGTTCAACTATGCTTATACATTGTATAACTTTTTTGTATTAGCTTAATTATATCTTACTGAACAGAACTCCAGCGAACCAAAGTGAGCCTAACAGCCCAACAGGATGGTGTTCACCGGAGAAGAGACTTCACAACTTTCAGCCTCCAACGGCAGACTACTCCATGGAAGACATCCATGACTTAGTCACTGAGGATGAGTTTATGCATGCTCTGGGTAAGTAGCTTGTACATTTTTAGGACCAGAATTTTGTTAGGGTACTTCTAAGGAATTATAAATCTTACTGAAAATCGTTTTTAACTGTTTTAAGTAAACTGTTTTGAAAAGTCATGTTTTTATTTTGATGATTGCTATTTTCTTCCAAATAAGGTCTTCTCACTGTGCGGGAATGTAGAGAGGTTATGGACAAACGCTATGAGAGGAGGAAAAGAAATGCTTACTCTCATATATTCTCAAATACAATATGGGAGAAGCCAGAAACTGTAAGTGTTCTTTTGCAGTTCAGTTTTAGATATCAGTTTTGAAAGTATATCAGATAGCAAATATAAAAACTATTATATTATCTTAAAACTTAAAACTATTAATATGTTAATTCAAACTGCTATATTAGGATGATCTCCCTAATTTTCTGCACTCCACAACACAGCGCCGGAAACGTCGTGCCTGGCTAATGTCTGGTGCAGGGTCACCACCTACCCTGAGACGCAAGGTTCGTCCCCCTTCCCAACCCCCGTCACAACCTCAGTCACGTCCTTGCTCGCCTGCACAATCATCCTGCTCACCCCCGACCACCTGCCCCCCTTCGCAGGCGGCCTCCCCCCAGTCTGTAGAGGAGGAATTTCCCGTGGCATCACAGCCCTCAGAGGAAGTTTGTCCAATGTGCAAGATGAAGGGTAAGTTATGATTATTTGCTTTTATTATGGAAATAATTCCTGTTACTTTTACCATTTTTAAGTTGTGTTTTCAGGAATGTTAAAACATATAAAGGGTGTTTGAGTTCTGATGAATCACAAGTCAAGTATTTCATTTTCAACTCCAGGGGCAGATGTGCAGTGTGATGGATGTGGTGTGATATACCATGGTCCTTGTGTAGATCTGGGAGATGCTGAACCCCCCCCTTGTTGGCTCTGCCTAACGTGTGAGCAGCTGGGGCTCCGGGCTTCAACCAACAGCGACCCACAGTACCATAGCAGGCGTAGAGGTAAGTCCAGGTAATGACTGGTCGTTTCCTCTTCCTTGCTGTTTTGTCTGTAGTCTACCTTGATATTTACCACATTTCTGAAGCAACAACTATAACCCAAGAGAGATTTGTAGTTCATAGGATATGCATATGATA
>NW_020872520.1:172370-209870 GCF_003789085.1 Penaeus vannamei
TTAAGTACAGTACAGTACAGGAATATGTATGTGTGTCATACATTAGCTTCCATCCATAGTCTCAAAAAGATCATAAGAGTGATTCTGTAAAATGAAAATGTTATGTAATGAAATTTACTTTATTATAGGTGAAGTGTGAAATAAGATACAGTAAAGCACTAGGATACGGTAATTAAAGGTACCTGCATACAGCAAACTAAAGGTTCTTGATATACATTTTACTTGATAAGCTTTAGCATTATGTATGACCTCATTTATGAGTTTCACTTTGAAGAAATCTTTATGGGTATAATTTTTCCTTTGCAGAACTCCTTTATTTCCTGCATATTATGCTACAGAAACTCGGATATAATTTTCTATACTCCTCTAACTGAATATATATTTAGAAGTATTCATGTCTACATTCAAAGTTAAATATCTGACATTTTATGTGCACATAATTTTTCTGTATTTGTAATTAGAAAATGTCATTATAAAGAGTTTATAGAAAGAAAATAACATTAGATTGAATACATTTTTATAGATGTTTCTAGAGATTACTTGCTATTAATCAGCTGAAATACATACTACTTCTACTATATAATTGTTACTTTTTTGGTATGTTTGTACCCATGTACAAAAACTTGAAGGACTAAACCATTATGATGTAACTAATGAGTTCAGTTTTGGTTTATTTAAGGAATCCTCAAAGTTTTTAAACTTTTGCCGTCCATTAGCGACAAATAAAAGAAAATGAGAACTCATTTATGATTATTATTGCAGTACCATTCACTGAATCTTTGTTTGACAGGGCATAAACATGTTACGTACTAAGAAGACTGAATATATTTTTTGTAAGTGTGTTAAGTGTATGAATGTGGATAGGATGAGTGGATTTATTCTTTTAGAATAAGATTGGGAGAGAAAGAAGTGGTGCCCGCATGTTTAAGTGTGGATATGTTGGTGCTGGTATACGTGTGGGTATGTGTAATATGTGCATGTACAGTTGCTCCCAAAAGTATCTTTAAAATAAGTGTTGTAGAGTCTGGAACAAAAAAATAGAAGATATTTGATCATTAGCCTGCCATTTGCCACCACTTCATACGTGTCAGATAATATCATTGTGTTTCAGATTGTACTGCACATTGTTCTAAATATACTTTAAGGCTATTTATATGTACAATATATACTTGTTTACAGGTCATGGCATTAGAAAAAAAAGAATGTTGGTCTTGTGTTAATAGGTCATTTTTTTAAACAAACCGACATAATCTAATTTATTTTGATCAAGAAAATGGATAAAGTTGAGTGCCAGGTATTTTGTTCCTCAATATTAGTAAATTATTAACATGAATTTCAATGCCAAAAAGTAGAATTTCATGTGTTAATGTGTGTATATGTCTGTTTGTCTGTCTGTCTGTCTGTCTTAATGTGCTCATACAGTATATTGTATGCTGACCTAAACAAATAATTATGTGTGATACAGAATGAAGTACTTGTAAAAAGTTTATTGATTTGAAATATTTAATACAACATTCAGTTATTACTGACTTTGTATATGAATTGTATACTCAAAATGATGCCAGTTATCAACACATATTTACTGTGGACTTCAGTGACCATACCATGATTTGTGTGAGAAGTAATTTTTGATAAATCTTCATTAGGAAAACAATATTTATTTCCAGTCTGTATTTCAGACTATATACCATGAATGATCTAGACCTACGGAAATTCACAGCTCTATATGTGTTTTGGTAATATACTGGCATCCATTACATGTTACAAAGATTTTTATTTTATATCAGGCACTGTGTATAATCAAATTTGAACATCATATTTGTGGCCCTTCCAAGTTATGCAGTCCTATAATTGAAATAGAAAAGAGTGGTAATTAATGTATCCCTCTGTTATATCCTCATTTCCTCGGATTTGTGGTGAACCTGTATATTCGTCAAGAACTGTCGGTGGAAAAATGAATGTGTATATTTGTTACCAAGTCAGCTGTCATAACAAAGTTTTATACCTTCTCAAGCCAACAATATTATGTTTTTTGCTCAAGCAGCTTTGGTGAGAATCATGTCTTTGTAATATATATATATATACATAAAGACTTTTTCATTTTTTGTAATGTGAAATATCTGTTGATGTTTGTAATAGTTGAAAGATAAAAAATGTTACCTGAAGATGTGATTTTTTATTTATTCTTTGGACATGGTTGTAGATAATCCATTGTATATTTTTTATAATTTATAGATTTTTTATTTTATTTTATTGTATTGTAAATCTTTTACTACCATCTTCAATATTATTACATATTTTTCAGTATATTACTAATCTGTGATGTTGCTGATTATGACTAATATTTCCCTTGTCTCTTTACTCTGTTATTGATTCTAACTTGTACTTTCTACCCTTATTTTTCCTTTTAATGATTTTAACTTATAAAAATCCCCTGCATCTCTTTCTTGTGTTACTGATTCTGACTAATACTTTCTTCCCCTAAGCTGTTACTGATTCTAGCTTTTATTTAATTCCTGTATTTTCCTGTTAGTCATTTTAACTAGTAATATTTTCCCTTGTCCTTTTTTTGGATTACTAAAAAAAAACTAATTTCTTCTCCCCCCCCTCCTCCATTTTCATTGATCATTGTGATTAGGATTATGATAGGCCATAATATTGACAAAGGAATAACCGTTAAAAAATTATTATTACTATTATAAAGATTTTGCTGTCATTTGTGCCTAAGAACTTAATTTAGTTTATTTAAAAAAGGTAAGAATGAGAATGAATATCTTCACAAGAGGTGTGTTTGACTTGTTTCGAATATATCTTCATCAGAAATACATATATTTCTGACAAAGATATTATGAAACTGGTCAAATACATCTCTTGTACTGTGGAGATATTCATTGTCATGCATACTTTTTCTACATTAATCTAGATTTTTCAAGTAGTTTTGTGTTATAACATTGTGCATGTGTGTTTTGTGATTTAACTTCACAAGAGGTGTACTTGTTTCGAATGAAATACATATATTTCTGTATTATGAAACTGGTCAAATACATCTCTTGCTGTGGAGATATTCATTATGCATACTTTTCTCATTAGATTTCAAGTAGTTTTGTTTCTAAACAATAAAGTTGTTGCCTGTCAAACATTGTGCATGGGCTGTTTTGTTTTATTTTTTTATATATATATTTTTTGTGTATGAGTGCATTTATTTTTTTTCTTTTCTCTTAGGCTGTATGCACTTTATGCACTTCCGTTATTAACTGTCTGCTGAAATTTATTAAAATGACTGAATATTAATATTTCTGCCAGTCATGTTAATCATATAAAAACAGTGGTTAAAATGTAATGATTTTTAATGTTGAAATCTGGCAAGTAACTGCTTCTTATTTATTTTAGCTATTTTTACATATATGGAATTTTATTTTGGCATGAAGTAGGCAGTTAGTCTTAGCAAATTCTACAAACCTTTGATTCAAAAATATTTTTATTTATTCATCTTTTTATTTTATGTTCATTTTCTGCTCTAATTTCAGTTACTAAGACATGTGTATGGAAAGAATTGGTTTGATAGTCTCTTAAGTATCCATTTCTATTTTAATTTCCGTTGAGACTTTGCATGGGTTAGATTTCAAAATGACCTGATCTTTGTAGTATTTTTTTCTTTCTTTTTTTGAGAATATGATTATTTGAATTTTCATGTTGTATATTGTAATTTTCTTTTTTATTATTATTATGCGATTTCTTTGGTTAAATGATACTTCTTCGACAAAATTAGTGCTCTCTTTTAACTTTTTTTTTTCCACAAGGCATGATATAAATATATAGTTTCCAGAAGATTATTATGAAAGTGCCGCATAACTTACAAAATTTGGTAAAATTATTAAAATTTCAGTTGACAAACTCAGCAGCATCCCATGTGGTATGTGTACTGTAACTGTGCAAAAAGGGGTTATCAGGGGACATGCGACTAATTCCAAATATTTAGAATTAATATTATTATATTTGCAAGTCTGAATAATATTTTTTATGCTGTGTTACTTAATATATGCCTTTATGTCTCTACAGATAACAGTAAAAATTAGCAGGTACAAAGTTTGTGATGCAAATCTTCAAGGGATATGTGCCTGACTAAAGTTTGGAAAACTTTGCTCTAAATAATCAAACTAGAGGGAAGTTTCATGGACTTAAATAATATCTAGGTGAAATAACTGACGCTGATTTTGCTTTCACTCCTTACTTTGGCAAGTTTCAGATGTATGTTTGATTTTTTTTATACTTCTTTTTTTCTAGAAATTCTAACAGCAATGTAGGTGGGAATGGTAGTGCTTTTGTACAAAAAAAAAAAAATTGTCTTGAGTCTCATTACAGAGTCTTGTCCTAATTCATTTGACATTGAATGTTGTTTTAAAGGTTGTTTTTCATAGGTCTATATACTTATATTCACTTCATATAAATCAAATAGCAATGATTGTTACTAAAGATGGAAATTCATTCTAAAAATTGTAGATTCAACCTCATATCAGCATTTTCAAATTTTCTACAAACACAAGTGCTGCTTGAAGGAGAGTATTTTAGATTTGTTAATTTAAATGCCTCTCAAAAGCAGCAAGTTTTTCAAAAAATATTATCAGCAGTTAACAGTAACATAATTCAAGGAATAGTAAATGATTAAGACTGATAAATGTGTTAAACATCAAAGATCACATATCCGTACATTAAAGTAGTGGCGAAAAGGGTAAAAAATTGTTAACGGTTAGGAAAAAGTGCTAATGCCAAAAGTTATTGAACAATAGAATAGTTTGGTAGTGAAAAAAGGTAAATGGGGAGAGCAAATGGAGAACAGTGGGGATTTGTAACAAGGGAAGGGGTTAAGAGCATAGGATGATTTGATCAAATGGAGAATATCTGTCTGAGGAAGGGAGAGTAGCACTGTATGAGGAACACTGCAAATCAAGCGGGTAGTATGGGTAGAATTAGTTGTTGGACAAGTAGGAAAAGAATCCAGGGAACAAGGGGAGGTGTAAACAGGAGGGGTAGGCTTTGGGGAAGTGGTAGAAATAGGAATACCAGGAGTTTAACTGTAAAAGGAATTTAACTGTAGGAGATGGGAGGGGAGCTGAGTGAAATACAGTTTTGGAATATGTAAAAAAAAAAAAAAAAAATCGTCGGCGTGCTTCCAGTCTGGTCTCGCTCCATGCAAGGCCAAGTTTGAATATGAGAATTGCGACCTTAGTCGATATGGTTGGACAGATCAGGACATTCCACCAATAAGAATTTCGTTTACCGAAGCAAATCTTAACAATATTGGTGTAGGACATACAACCCTTTGGGAGGAATAGTCTAGCATTGTACTGCCACTGCATCTTGTCAACAAGGCAAGCGAGCAGGTCGTTTTTACAGTCTGACCAATCCTTATCGTAGACAGGACAATTAGTCAGGGAGACGGAAACAGTTTTGGTATAAATATTAAGAGGTGAGGTTGGGCAGCAATAGGTTTACCAGTGAGGGTAATCAGGGTAGATATTGCACGAGCTTGGGAATCGAATGTAACTGTGACAAGGCGTGAACGACTGGAACGACTGCAAAAGGAAACTGCCTGCTTGTTTTTGGAGACATTGTTGGACGAGACGGTATTGTCAGAGTAAGGGCAGTAGGGGGAACCACAAAGAATCGTACTTATATAGACCTTGGTTGGGAGGAGGACAGTAAGGATGACGAGGAAAAATAAGGGGGAGGGGTAGACAAATGAAGACGATAGTTTAGTAGATGGAGTGGAGGATGTTGGAAGAGAGTAAGGGTGAGTAATGGCCTGGGTGTGTGGTTCGGAATTGATAGAGTTGACAGGAAACACCGAGGAGGCAGGGGTCTGGAAACCAGAGAAGTCAAATTTAGATGGGCTAGTTGATGAAGAGTCAAGCCTTAATGTCCCTAACAAGGAATACAAAAAATCTTAATTATTGGCCATTGTGAGTCTGAAATAACCAATGACCAAGGGAATGCTAAAAAGGCCGTCATGGCCGACAGAAAGCCAGCCTCTCATCACGGTTCTCACACCTTAGGAAGTGGCAAAAAGTAGGGGTGAAGGAGAAGGAGAAGGTAAGGGGGAGAAGTAAAGACCATGTAAAATTAGCTTAGGCTATGGTTGATGTCCAAGGTAGAGGTGATCCCTTGCATTAGTCTTGGGGGGGGGGGGGTAATTTTTTATTATGAATCTTTTTTGGCCGCATGCTTGTAGTCTACATTAAATATGATGCATTTTACTATCCCCAAGTTGACAAGATCTTTATGTTACCATTATCTTTGATATCGATGGTTAATGGTTAATGGTTAAGATAAATGTGCTAGACATCTAAGGTCATATAGCACTATAGGAAGGTATAGTAAAGGGGGATGTCAGGTGATAGTTGCTATGTGTCAACTATCTAGAATAGTGTTGAAAGGTTGAAGATGAGGGAAAAGATTATGGTGGTTTAGGTAAGGGAGTTAGATCAAGTGAAGGATATTTATGCGTCTGAGGAAGGAGAACAGGTTGTCGAGGCAGAAGCTGTGGGATTCTGTAAGGATGTCTGATATGTTGGGAGGTCGGTGAAGGGAGGATAGGTGTGGAAAAGCAGAGGTACGTACTGTATTAAAGCGTGGACAGGACAAGAAAATGTGTGGGACTGAAAGAGAGACGTTACATAGAGGACATAGGGGCGGGTCTGAGCGTGACATCAGATAGGCATGTGTTAGGCGAGTGTGGCCAATACGTAATCGTGCGAGGGCCGTCTCCCAACGTCTGTTTTTGTGAAATGGAGCTGACCAAGAGGAGATTGATGGTTTTACGGTATGTAATTTATTGTTGTGAAGTCTTGACCAAAAAGATTGATATCGGGTATACAAGAAGGTCTTAAAGTGGGGGTAGTAATCCGTAGCTGGAATATGTGAGAAGCGTTTTTGAGGTGATGTGGACATTGCGGCATAGCGTGCAAGAGTATCTGCCTGTTCATTGCCAGGGATTCCAACATGGCTGGGTACCCAGCAAAATCTGACAGATTTGTGACGTGTGGATAGATAGAACAACCAGTTCTGGATCTTACAGACAAGGGGATTGGTCGAGTGCATAGACTTTATGAGGGCTAAAGAGTTACGGGAGTCAGTAAAAATAGTAAAAGAGGAAGAGGTGGATGAGTATATGCGTCTTAAGGCAAAAAGGAGTGCATATAGTTCTGTAGTAAGGACACTAGATTCAGGAGGGAGGGTGTATTTGAAAGTGCAATTTGGGAATGTTACTGCGAATCCAGCTCCTGAGATGGATTTGGAACCGTCAGTGTAGACATGAATGCTGGAGGAATGAATGGAGACATGGTCAAGGAAATGATTGAGAAGGATAGAGGGGGGAATATCTGATTTTGGTGGGTCAGGAAAAACAAGAGCAAATACAGAGGTTAGGTATAAGCCATGGAGGAATGGAATGAACAGACATTGGGAGAGGTCGGAGATGAGGGAAGGGGGAATAGGAGAGGAGGGTATCCATGCGTACGGGGAGAGGAGTTGGTAAACGTGGAGAAGAGGTAAAGGTATGAAACAAGGATTGTGGAATAGTTTGGTAAGGGAAAATTGGTGAAATCGAGCATAGCATCGGAGAGAGAGAAGGGCTCGACGTCGAGAGAGGGATGGCATGCCTGATTCAGTATATAGGCTCTCAACTGGAGAGGAGCGAAAGGCGCCTAGGGCTAAGCGGAGACCGCTGTGGTAGATTGTATCAAGGTGAGCAAGAAGAGAGGTTGAGGCAGAGGAGTAGATATGGCATCCATAATCTAGAGTGGAGAGAATCAAGGTAACATGAAGATGGAGGAGAGTTTTGCGATCTGAGCCCCAGGAGATATGTGAAAGAGTTTGTAAGATTCGGAGGCGACGGTGAGCTTTTTCTGTGATATACAAGATATGGTCTCGCCAGGACAATTTGGAATCAAATATAACGCCTAGGAATTTGCCAGAAGAACGGTATTGGAGTAGAGCATTATATAAGAAGAGTGGGGGTTTGGGGACCGTACGTGAGCAAGAGAAAAGGATGGGGAAAGATTTAGAGGTAGAGAAGCGAAAACCATGGTTGGCGGCCCAAGAAGTCTGACGTTATTGCAGACAAGGAATTGACAGAGATCTGGTATGGATGTGCCAGATGCATAGATGGTTAAGTCATCAACATATAGTGATGCTCGGGCTCCTGGTGGTAGGACTGAGACTATGCCATTTACAGCAAGAAGGAATAAAGTGGTACTAAGCACACTTCCTTGTGGGACGCCTTCCAATTGAGGAAAGGACGATGACGTTGAAGAGGCAATATTGACCTGGAAAGTATCGATATCGATGAGAAATCTTACGATCTTTATTTGAGCAGCTGAGACATTGAACTCAAATTTTTTTTAGTGACTAATAGTGTATTATTATACAATTGTCTTTCTTCGTTTTTTTTTTTTAATAATAGTGTTGTGAATGGATTTACATTTTTTTTCAATTTTCAGTAATTCTTGGTCCATGTAATGAAATTATCAATCTGGGCTATTGGAGATTTCAACCTTTCATCGGTTATCTTTTGCTTGGTGTAATGGATTTACCCTGCTCCAGAATTGTTCCTTGTACTTCATTCTTATCGTATGCTGCGAATTATAGTGTATAGCAGCAGCCTCAAGAATATTTATAAAACCAGTATTTCACGCGCATTGCATCAGATCGATCAAATGCCATTTTTCCAATCGCCGTGGAATTTAGATGGAGGGAGAGAGGGAAGACAAGGACGAGGGTACAGACGATAAAGGAAGGGAAGTGGGGAAGGGGGGCAGGGGTACAGAAGCGGGAGGGAGAATGAATACGGGGGTACAGGAAGAGGGAGGGAGGTTAAATGGTTAATGGTTAAAAGCTAAATAAATGTGCTGGACATCTAAGGTCATATAGCACTATAAGAAGGTATAGTAAAGGGTGATGTCAGGTGATAGTTGCTATGCATCAACTATCTAGAGTAATGTTGGAAAGTTGAAGATGGGTAAGGGGGTTGATGAGGGAAAGGGGGGGGGGGAGAACGAGGACGTGGGTATGGGTAGGGAGAGAGAAGGAAAGACGGATGAAAACGAGGACGGTGGTAGAGGAAGAGGGGTGAAGGAAGACGAGGACTTTAGGGGAAGATGAATGGTTAATGGTTAAAAGCAAAAATAAGTGCTAGACATCCAAGGTCATATAGCACTATAGGAAAGTGTGCTAAGAGTGATATTTAAAAGGTTAAAGAAGTTGCTGTGTGAATGGGCTATGGTGGGGTTTAGTTAAGGGAATTACACAGCGTTCTGCGTGTATCAAGGAGGGAGTAGAAAATATACGTTTAGTAGTTGTTGAGGGGGTGGGTTGTGTTGAGGAAGTGGTGTTGGGGGAATATGAGGCGGCTGGGTGTCGTGTAAGAAAGAGGGTGGGAAGGTAGGGATAGAGATGGTTAATGAAAATAACAAAAATGTACTAGACACCAAAGGTTCCACGATTTATCACTATTTTTTCTATTACTATTCATAAAGTAGGTTAAACCATGTGTGTTCGACATCAAATAAACACAGCATTATGGTTAAGGACCTTGGTGAAAAGGGTAAAATGTTGAACACTTTTATCCTAATCGTTAAAGGTTACAAATTATGGTAGTGGAAAGGGTAGCGGGGGAGCAAATGAAGTAATACGGAGGACAGTTTTTTTTGTTTTTTTTTGCTTTAACCATTAAGGTCATGTAACAGAGGTGTTAAAGGGAGTAAGCCGACGGGATGGAGAGTATGTGAGGTTCGAGATGTTGGAGTAGAAAAAAAGCCGCGTAATGAGAATTGGTCAAGTTGTTAATTTAAATGCTGTTGAACGTTTTTGAAATTACTTAGGAGCAATCCGTTTCAGCCACAGGTATTATTCTTCTATGTTAAATTGCATCAATACAACAGACATCTTAAAGGATACTAATAAAACTATCATAGTGATCATACGTCTTATTAGTTAAAACATGAAATGCAGTCAGGAATGAGGAGTCGACTAACAAAGCAATTAACTTTTTAATCCTTTTCATTTATATGTTGGTTACACTGGAATATGGCTTCGTGTGCAAGAGATGTCAAGTGATGCAATATTTGTTTGTGCGGTTCATATTCATGAATATTTCAGTACAACAAAATACACCAAGCAACTACAGAGCAGCAAGACGTGTTCACTCCAAGGTTTTACAATGCCAGGGTTGTGAAAAGGATAAAGAATATCAATGTTGTTTTCTGTATTATTTATATAAATTTACATTATCACTGGAATTCTGTACAACAGAAGTTACTCCAGATTCTCGGAGTACCCCTAAAATATTGTTTTGCCATAGTCTAAGAACACGACCACTTGGCCCTTACTTTGCAACAAAGAGAACATGGATATTTCTTTCCAGAGCCCTGTACACATGTTAAAATACCCCACAATTATATTTCCTCCTTAGCTGGCCTGGGCAGCCAACTGTTCTGCCTTTTCAATGACATCCTCAATACTTCCTTGCATGTAGAAGGCAGCTTCAGGGAGGTCATCGTACTTGCCAGCCAGAATTTCCTTGAAGCTCTGTAAAAAGAGGGACACGTAAAAATAAAATAAAATAATAATAATAACAACAATGTGCATCTTTATTTCTATGGCACTTAATTTAAAACATTGAAGAGGTAACACTAGTACTTACCCTGATGGTATCAGGCAGGGAAACGAACTTTCCAGAGTAGCCAGTAAACACCTCAGCCACTTGGAAAGGCTGTGACAGGAACTTCTGGATCTTACGTGCACGGGCGACTGTGAGCTTGTCCTCCTCAGACAATTCATCCATACCCAAGATAGCAATAATATCCTGGAGCGACTTATGATCCTGCAAAGACAAGGCAAACCGTCTGTTGTCTCCTAATTTGACAAGCATCGTAAATACTAGTAGTTTTGTAATGACTCATGTGCACATGTTCAGCAGCTCCTTTTACTTTGGGAAGGAAAAAAAAAACTCAAGAAACATTCTTACCTGAAGAATCTTCTGCACACTACGGGCAACATTGTAATGTTCGTGTCCGATGATGTTGGCGTCCATGATACGGGAGATGGAATCGAGAGGATCCACAGCAGGGTAAATACCCAACTCGGCAATACAAACACCAACACAGTAGTAGCGTCCAAGTGAGCGAAGGTGGTGGCTGGGGCAGGATCAGTCAAGTCATCAGCAGGTACATAGATGGCCTGCACAGAGGTAATTGATCCCTTCTTGGTGGTAGTAATTCTTTCCTGCATGCTACCCATGTCAGTGGCCAGAGTAGGCTGGTAACCTACAGCAGATGGGATACGACCCAGCAGGGCAGACACCTCGGAACCAGCTTGTGTGAAGCGGAAAATGTTGTCAATGAAGAGCAGCACATCTTGACCTTCCTGATCACGGAAGTACTCGGCCACAGTCAGACCAGTCAGGGCGACACGGGCACGGGCACCTGGGGGCTCGTTCATCTGACCGTACACGAGAGATACCTTGGAGGTATCATCCTTCAGAGAGATGACACCAGACTCAATCATCTCGTGGTACAGATCGTTACCCTCACGGGTGCGCTCTCCCACACCAGCAAATACTGAGTAACCACCGTGAGCCTTGGCAACGTTGTTAATCAGTTCCATGATAAGTACAGTCTTTCCGACACCAGCACCACCGAACAGACCTGGGGGAGGGAAAGAAAGGGGGGTGTTACATCAATTCAACATTTCAATTATTTTACTAATTCCTGAAGTTTTAGCAAGGCTCCAAAAAATAAATATACTTACCAATCTTTCCTCCCTTGGAGTATGGGGCCAAGAGGTCGACCACCTTGATGCCAGTTACGAGAATCTCCTGCTCGACAGACATCTCAACGAAGTCGGGAGCCTCAGCATGAATAGCAGAGAAGTGTTCAGTGGGAATGGGGCCACGTTCATCAATGGGCTCACCTGAAAAATAATATAAAATCTGATCAGACTGAGCTAGAACCCATGATCAAATTTCCAATGCTAAGCACATGCATAATCAATTTAGGAAGAGGTTACTGAATCACAGGTTCAAAGGCATTTCCATAAATAAAGTAACAGTTTATATTTCACCTATTGTATCAAAATCCTACTTACCAATCACATTGATAATGCGGCCAAGAGTACCAGGACCAACAGGGATGGAGATGGGGCTTCCAGTATCAACGACAGCATTACCACGGATGAGACCCTCAGTACCATCCATAGCAATGGTGCGGACAGTGTTCTCACCTGTAGAATATTATCAGACCTAATGAAGTGAACAGCATCAATGGCCAGATGGCCATAAAGCAAAAACAAGTTTTCACTTTCTTGACAAACCTGTAGCAAAAAATGGCAATTTTATTGTGGAAAGAGGACTCATTATGTAAACTATTCAAAAAATCTACTTCAGCACCCACAGGGACAATGAAAAAATTGAAAATCTAACTTACCAAGATGCTGAGCAACCTCAAGCACCAGCCTTGGGGAGCGGTTGGCAACCTCAAGAGCATTGAGAATAGGGGGGAGCTCTCCATCGAACTGGACGTCCACCACAGCACCAATGACAGCTACTACACTGCCATTGGCCACACCAGTCTGGGTGGCAGCCTCAGCCTTGGCAGCATAGTTGCGCTCTGGAAAGAGGCAGATACATAGGTTTAATTATACAGGTGATATCTTAAAATTAAGAATAATTCAGGAGCTTCATTATCAGCATAATGCATATGCCACGCAAAACCTTAACTATCATCATTTACAGCTTAAAACTTAATACAAGTATTATGTAAACTTGCTAAATCTTTATGTAAGCATCCTTGCCCTGGTTCCAAAGGACATTACAAGCATTTATAAAGTGTATACCTCTTGCCTACACTTCATGATCCTACCAGGAAAGTTCAGCCACAATATACTAATTTATATAGATTGGTTTACATTTCAACTTAACATGTACAGGAGGTAACTTGGGTTATAAATCAAGAGAAGATCAAATAATTACTATTGTTTTGGGGGATATTGTTAGTAGCAATACCATTAATGCAGTTGCTTACCCACTATGTCAATAAAGGCCTCCTGCTGGCTGCAATTATGCTGGACTAGCTATTCTGTCTACAGCATTATACAATATACCTTGAAGATTGTAATGTATTGAATACAAGGCGCTCACCTTTCCCTTCCGTGGACTCCTATTGCTTATTTTGCCAAGGTGCTTCCCCCATTCTAAGAGATTATTTTAATTTTCCCAGAACCTGCCCATTTCTTATGAGAATTTTATTTGAAAAGCTACATCACATTCACTGGTTTTAATTTGCACTAGCCTACAATGTGACAGTAGAAGATATAGGAAAAATATATGGGTTATATTATGAAATATTTAAGCATTTGGTCAAGACTGTAAAACCCTTCTGCTCTATGCCCCCACCCATTACATAATTACTGGCAAGATAGAGCTTAAGTGCTTAGACATGATACATTGACTTGGTTCAGGCGCAGTAGGAAATACCCCTCACTGAGCAACTGCCCAAAGGGTATATACCCCCCAATACCCCTTGAAAATATTGTCTCCATCTTGGTATGACCGGTATGATAGAGCTGAACCTCAGAAGTCAAGTGGACGGCACTTACCTTGAAAATTTCCTTAATTTGTAACATTACCATTCACGTCTATGGACTGTAATCTTCAATTTGTTTTCCTCTGATGCATCTATGTGTAATTTAAACTCATCATTTAGACTATTTGTTGTATTTATTACCTTCCCTACAATATATTACACATCGTTTTAACTATTTCTGTTGTATTAGCTTCCCTACAATATATTACACAACCTATCAGATTTTAACCTAGCCAGAAAATTCTCTACATTTAATATGAATTACCAGACCTAACCAACTTCCTCGATGACTTAATCTCCACTATTCACATTAGTAAGCTTCAAAAACTGCCAAAAGTTCAAATTAAAAATCTACTGCCTCGTCGTTATGCACGGTTCTGGACTGCAATAATGGACGGTCGATTTGTTGCGTCTAACTATTCACCACTGAACTAGACAACCGACTATGCGTAATTTCATTTACTTTATTTGAAATGCAGAAAGGTGCAATAATGGGGGTATAGAGGGTCAATAATCTTTCTTAAAATTCTGTTCAATGACCTATTGCGCTGCTGACCCGCCGGCCCAAACATGGCGGCTGCGATCAGCTGATGATGTGTTTATGGGCTGATAGCGTAGACTCAGGACACTTTAAATCCAGTGACATGACTTTCATTACATTCTGTGTTACAGATAGTATCCTCAACTTGCGTTTACCAGAACAGGTAAAACGCTTTAACTCTGAATTCACCGAAAGTCTTGTGATCGGCCGGCCGCCATCACCAACCGGCGAGACCGGCGGACGAGACAAGAGGTAGCTCAAGTTTTCTCAAAAATCCCCTAACAACCAAACTTTCGAATTACTTACGGCAGGTGTAGAGCGCTGGAAGAGTCTTGGAGCCTACATTTTGCAGGCCCTTGGAGACGACAGCAGGCTTCGCTGCCTTTAGGATGGTGGAGCAAGCGCGCTGTGCAGCTCCCAACATGATGCCTGGCGGAGGAGACTGAGAAGGGAGGGAGACGAGCGCCCGAGAAAGACCCGTTCGGGTTTGCTCGGCTCGTCTCGGCTTTTAGTTGTCGCACGCCGCAATATGGGCGACTTTGGTACCTTTGTTGGGGTTTATATACAATAACTTAGGTTTTATATAGCATTAGAATAATAAAACGATGCATTAAGATTAGTTATTATATTCCTTTGGTGCCTGTTTTTTAAGAATTAAGTTAAGCGAAATGCATGTAAAAAATTAATACTAGGGAAGTAGAAATCAGCTGTTCCCGAGTAAGTTTCCAGCGTTCTGATTGGTCGACGACCGACAGGGCGGCCATGTTATTAAGAGAGCGCAAGCGCGTCACGAGCAGACGACACACCGGCAGATTGTTGTTGCGTTCGCGACGGAACTTTTAGGCAATTTATTGAGAAATATTATCATAAAGATGGACTATAAATTGAAATACAATAGTTTATTTTGAATCATATAATTATTTTCTATATTGACTGAATGTATACTATACCTACATCTTTCGATTTCATTTAATACACCTGTTACATGATTTCCTAAAGGCACAATGTATATCCGGTGATGTAATAAAAATCTGAGTTCGCAAACCGGCTTCAGAATAGTTTGTAAGGAAATGTATTTCTTAAAATCCATTCCCGCAAATATTGGCATCATTCTGATAACTTTGTTATAGATTTATCTTAAAATCATGCTCATGTTGGTATATTGTTCTTGTCTGCTTTCTATTCAATACTGTAGTTTTTTTAAAGTAAATAATTAATTTTTATTTAGTTTACTATTGTTCTCATGCTAATAATGGTAACCATCGGTAGTGATCTCAGTGTACTACTACTAGTACAATAAAGTTGATTATTGTTTCAAAAGTGTTCTCATCTTAAAAGCTTTAATTATTGCATTAACAATTATTATCATTATTCTTACATCTCAATGCATTCAGGACCATTAAGCTCATTATACTTTCTTCTGAGACGGAAAGATTAATTTGTTGTCGTCTTAATCTTAATTTTAAATAGATCCGTCTCTCTCATTATGAATCCACTACCTAACCTCAGTCACTTTCATCAGTATGGACAGCACCTAAATCAGTTATGCCGGTCGCTACCATCCTCTCCCTGTCTAATAATATACAAAATACAGTAACACAACCTAAAATATAATCAGAACAATTGATATAAAAATATAACGAGATAACAAGACATTGTGAATACGAAAGCAGATACGAAAGGGAAAGGGTGTTGCTGAGACGTGCCAACAGCACATGACTCTGGCCCCTTCGCTGCCAAGAAGGACGGAAGAGATGACGTTTAACCGGCTGTGCGACTTTTATATACATAACCGGGTGCTTACTTCAATATTGTGTCAAATTCCATAGACGGAAAGGAACAGGGCGATTATTTTTGTTTGATTTCCTTGAACTATTCTTCTCCTTCAGCTCATATAAATTGTCTGTTGTCAATACCTTAATCTGATAACGTATACATTATAAAAACTATGCACTATAGTCCCAAAACTTTGTACGAGTTTGCAGTACATTCGATTTTCTCATGAAAGACATGGATATTAAACTTTTGTTTGATATCTGCAGTTTATTATATCTGCAGGGTAGAGCCATAATTCATACATTCTTCAACCCCAAAGGCAATGTGATTTTCCGGTTTTGGAAAAAAGGCGAAGAAAGTGTTTGTATATTCCAAATGGAGATACTTGGTGGTCAGTACAATATAGGTTCCGCAAAGGGTAGAGGTAGGTTAATGAGTTTGTCTAAATGTGTTACACGTCAGAAATTGTATAGAAATTTAGGATAGTTTGGTATTGAAAAGGCTTAAGATCAGGGGGAAGTATCAGGAGGAATGTCAGGTGGGGGAGGGTTAAATGGTTAATGGTTAAAAGCAAAATAAATGCTTGACATCTAAGGTCATGTAGTTGCTATGCGTCAACTATCTAGAGTAATATTGAAAAGGTTAAAGATGGGTATAGGAGTCGGTGTGAATGGGTTACGGTGGGGTTAGGCAAGGGGATTAGATCAAGTGAAAGATATGTATGCGTCAGAGGAAGGAGAACAGGTTGTCAAAGCAGAAAGTGCAGGAATCTGTAAGTTTGTCATAGGTTGGGAGGTCGGCGAAGGGACGATAAGTGGGGGAAAGCAGAGGTGCGGGCTGTAGCAATGCGTGGAGAGGCCAACAGAATGCGTGGAACAAAGAGGGACATTGCATAGGGTACATAGGGGCCGATCAAAACGTGACATTAGATGGGCGTGTTAGACGGGTGTGGCTTCTAGGGAAGGGGGGAGGGGCATCTAGGGAAGAGCACTGTGGTGGTAACAGGGTTACGCGTCTATTCAAGAGGGAAGTAAAAGATAGAACAGGAAGGGAGGTGTTAAAAGTTTAATAATGTTTTTAGTGCTCTCAAACCAAAACTAAAAAAATTGTTGCCAAAAGGCATTCGATATCTGTTGAGCACCGTAGAGCGTTCTTTATATTTCTCATGGAAAGCCCAAACCATTTTTATTAGGTTCAACCTTTGGTTGTGCTGATCAATTGAAGAATAAAAGCTTTGTGACAGGATATTTAACCAAAAAGTCATTCAATATTATCACTTACAATACTTTCTCATTCACATCGCAAGCAGCATTAAATCTATTGTATTTTGATTTGCAAAACAGATCGAGATAATTAGCTCCAATGGCAGACGAGCATGCATATAGTCTTGCGCTGGCACTTCTTTTCTAGGCTAATACATTTTAACTTTCATTGCATTTTCCCCCCCCACTCATTAAAATAAGTGCTAGATTGTAAACTCAATAGGTGAAGCCAACAAAATATTGCAAAATCTAATCAAGCACGTGCTTTTTATTTGCACTACAATTCTTGTTCATATACATTTTGGTCTAACCTGTTGCAGATTTTGCACAGACTGATATAGAAAACCATCAAATTTGTCATGAACATGGATATGGTCAAGGAAAACGGAAGCAAGTCTTTCAAAAAGTTTTTATTGCACTTTCTCCACAGATGTTGGCTGGCAGGAATATTCACCTTCACCTCCCAGTATTCCTGTTGGAAATAAAGAGGCAGAACAATGTATAATTCATGCATTTTAAAAGTATATTTCTATCAAAACTTACAATATCAGTGAGATTCTTTCCTCATAAATATTCGGTCCCGAAAGATAAAGTGCATCATGTTGAAATATTTAAGCAGTGGTATATTTCAGAATAGCTTAAAATTGCATACCATTCTTGCAGTCCTTCAAGCTCTTTTGTAGGAGAGCCTTTATCCAGAAAGGCTATCTTCTATCATAACTGAAAAGAAAGGGAATATAGGTCTTAATAGCAGGTCTTAATAGCAGAGGTGGAAGATTCCTACTTTAATAATTTTGAGCCTGAGGAGGAACAATCAGGAAGGGAAAAAGTCAATTAGGAGATTGGATTGGTTAAAAAGGTATATTTACAATGTATCTTAGGCGACTATTCCATCCACGTGGAGTCAGAATCTAAGTTTTAATTTGAAATATACACCTAGGGATGTGGAAAGAAATAGGTCAAGTAAAAACACAACCTTTGTACGACTTTCAAAATTTACGACTGTATGAAAACAACAACTCCAGACCCCCAAAGAGTCTAGAATCGGTTGCATTCTAAGTTTTCTACCTCCTGGAAATATACAACAATGTTTGTGGAACAGAGCTGTGGTAAGCAAAAGGAGGCAACAAGTCCTTTAATCAAAGCAGAACTGAATTCTAGTCCATGTCATATATACAAAAAAATTACAAGATATGCTACAAACCTCTTTTATGGGTGCATCCAACTCTCACTGTTTAAATCCAGCCTTAGGATCTGCAAGAAAAGTTTCAATGAAATTCATGTTCAGGGAAAATTTATATACAATCATATTTTAAAGTACTAATCAGTGGAAGAGTGTCCTCAAAATTTGTAGGTCCCGAAAGATATGAAACATCATGGTAAATTTAATAAACAGTAATTTTTTTGATCAAGATATACCAAATTTGTAAAAAAACAAAATGGTCCAAAATAGACGACAATCTATTCCATATTATATCTCCAAATATTGAAGAGAAATGCTACAAACCTCTTTTGCAAGCACATCCAAGTCACTCTGTTGAAAGGCAGCCTCAATTCCTGCAAGAAAAGTTTCAATGAAATTCATGTTCTGGGAAAACTTGTATACAATCATATTTTAAAGTACTAATCAGTGGAAGAGTGTCCTCAAAATTTGTAGGTCCCGAAAGATATGAAACATCATGGTAAGGCAAATACACAGGTTATTAGGTCCAATTCAATTACACTGCCAAAATCAATCAAAATTGCCCAAAGTAGACTTGACAATCTATTCTATGTTACATCTTCAAAAATTGGAGATATGCTACAAACCTTTTCCAAGCACATCCAAGTAATTTGACCGCTGAAGGCCAGCCTCAATACCTGCAAGGAAAGCTTCAATGAAATTCATGTTCTGGGGAAATTTATATACAACCATATTTTAAAGTACTTATCAGTGGAAGAGTGTCCTCAAAATTTATAGGTCCCGAAAGATATGAAACATCATAGTAAAGCTGATAGACAGACAAAGTTACTTAGACTCACATTATAACCAACCTAAGTTCCACACATACCTATTAGGCTGCCAGATTAGAGGACTTCATTTCTGCCCTTCAACACTCAGCTGAAAAAATAAAAAAGCATTACTTGATGCACAAAAAAAAGTACTCTTATAAAACATTTTTTCCTTTTTCTTTTCAGTAAAGATCTTTCATAATATTCAGTCCCGTCTTGAAATTATCATGTTAGATAAAATCTTGATAATCTAGAAATATACATACCTACAAAGCTATTTCTCAAATCAGAAGTTCAGCCTCCCATTGTAATCAAAGTACCTGGGGAGGGGGAAAATCTTATATTTTTGCAAAGAACTACATGAAGCTTTCAATTCCGATCTTTCAGAAAGAAACTTTCATTCATTTAGATCAGTCCCGTCTTGAAATGTTCATCATAAAAACACTATTGCAAAGTACAAGAAAAGCTAAATCTTTAATACATACCAGCATTAGCTTCCATTAACCTCATCTTCATAAAGTTCAGACACAAATCTATCCATATCTGAAATAAGAAGTAAAGTCAGGGAGAGGAAAAAAAATACTAACCTAAATTTGAAAGCAAATAAAATAAAATGTTCAATGGGGTTTGCAAAACATTTGGCCAGGTCTTTTGGGTCTTTTCCTACTATCAACTCAGATAAGTTTCCAAATACATTTTTCTTTAGTTTGTGCAACTGTTGAGAACTGGCCATCAAGGAAAAAGGCAAGGCACCATTAACTCCTGAAATGCTGTGGGCTCTAAATTTCATAATACAACAAAGAAAACAAAGTGACGTACATTCTGGCTAGAGGAAACAAGTTGACCACCCTTACAATTTAATGTCAAAAACAGCTATTTTTAAGTTCGATCTCAGCTGAATACAGAGTTATATTGGCCTTTTTCAGTAGACAAGGCCATTATAGCCCAAATCAAAAATTGAATACATTCATATCTTATCAGATATTTGGATATATTCATAAGGATTCAATGTAGTTCTTTTAGCTGCAATGCCTACTTCCACTAATCCAATAAATGCAGAAAGAAACTATTTCCACCCTGTTAAAGTGTTAATGCAAATGATTCTGAAACTCCCAAGAGACCCGAAACAAGACTACAGATGGATATCAATTATTTGTTTATTGGTATATCTTGCAAGGAAGTTGGTATTCCTAGTCTCCACTGAATACAAATGAATACTACCCAGGAAAAGGAACATATTCATACTGCATTACCATCTAATTAATAACACGAGCAATGAAGACGTGTAAACAGAAATGCCTCTCGCCTGCCCACGTGGGTACCGGCCGCAGAATCACTAAAGCATTCTATCCAACAAAATAAAACTTGCAATAAAAGATTAACTAACGTATCATAACAAATACTGATGGTCATCAACTTACTCTGTTCATTGGATCCCTATGTTCGTCACGTGGGCCAGAAAGCCACGATATCTTGAGAGCAGCGAACATCCATGACTTTCCATGGCGGACGTTGAGAGGCGATGGGCGGGCGAGCAGACGGAGGGACATAACATCCCTTCGTTTTTAAGGATATTTTTTGAGATTGTTATTCTGGGGTTCTTTACTCTGTGTTTATTGATTTTTCTGCTAAAAAATATTTTTTTTTGCAAGAACTTTTATTGCTTTTGTTGTTGTTTTTTGTTATTTTTATTTTTTCCGATTTTGTTTAATGGAAAAAATATGCCGATAGCATTTCGTAAATAAATATCTCGAATATCTTTTTTTCATTTTTAATTTTAAACATCTGTATGTATTTCTTTTAAATCTTTATTCAACTCTTATTGATTTATTATTTTTTGAATGAAGAAAAATATTTTGCATTGCTGTTTCTAAATTTGAATGGTAATGCCTTACGTATTTGCGGACTTTTTGGAGTTTTTAGTTATTCCGGCTGTATTCTTTAGTTTCATAATATATTTATTTATCAATTTCTTTACATATGCATGTCTTTCAATTCTGTATACTCCATCTCCTATTTCCATTTTAATGTCTGGAATATCGATCGATTTTGATAATTTCGTGTATGATTCATAATATTTTGTAATAAATTATGCAAAATTTTACATTTTGTTTATGTTATTCCGGCTGTATTCTTTAGTTTCATAATATATTTATTTATCAATTTCTTTACATATGCATGTCTTTCAATTCTGTATACTCCATCTCCTATTTCCATTTTAATGTCTGGAATATCGATTTTGATAATTTCGTGTATGATTCATAATATTTTGTAATTAATTATGCTAAATTTTTACATTTTGTTTATGTTTTAAATTTAGAATATTTTGTCATAAATTATCACAACACAAAATTTTACAATATAACTGTGAAGAATGAAATGTAATAACATATGCATAATCCAACTTTTATGAGGGTGAGTAAACTGCAATATATTTTTATCTTATTCTATTTATTCATTTGTTTGTTTGTTTGTTTGTTTGTTTGTTTGTTTGTTTATTTATTTATTTATTTATTTATTTATTTATTTATTATTTATTCATTTATTTATTTATCTATTTATTTGTTTGTTTGTGTATTATTTTTATTATGTATTTATTTTCTATTTATTTATTTATCTATTTTTTACATTGCCGTCATCATGTATATCAATACTTGTTCTAAGAAGAACGATTAACAGTACTGCAGCAATTTATGCTTTATGGAATGTCACATAAACGCTTGCAGACTGTCGAAAACTTAGGGTTTGGGCTTTTGCAATGATTCGTATTTAGAAGATGAGGGCTTGTAATCTCCCGAAAAAAATGGGCAAATCCTCCGGCATAGTTACTGCATAATGAAATAAATATGCATCCAGGGAGTGTTGGAGTTATTATGATATATGATATTCAATGATATTCACAGATTCATTACAACTGCAGTTCGTTGTTCAAGTGAGGGTGTTCGAAATTCACTTGTTTATATGATATTGTGTGTGTTAGTGGGAGTTTTGTGTTTTCTAATTTTCTTTATTGTAATTTGTGTTGATTTTATTACTTATTATTATTATCATTATTATTGTTATTATTATCATTATTATTGTTATTATTATTATTATTATTATTATTACTATTATTATTTATTATTATTTCCATTATCATTATCATTCTCATTATTATTATTATATTATCATCATCATCCTGATATAATAATGATAATAATGATCATTCTTATCATTGTTATTATTATCTTAAGTAATATTATTAATATTGTTATTATCATCATTATCATACTATCATCATAATTTTTATTACCATTATTATAAATACTATCATCATTATTATTATCATTATAATAAATACTATCATCATTACCATTATTATCATTATTAATATTGTTTTTTTATTATCAATATTATTATCATTCTCATATAATAATAATAATAATTATTATTATTATTGTTATTATTATCTAAATTATTATCAATATTGTTATTATTATCATTATCACTATTTTTGTTATTATCATTATTATTATTATCTATGTTATTATTATCATTATTGGCATCACCATCATTATTGGCATCATCATTATTATTGTTACCATCATCACTATTGTCATCATCATCATCATCTGTATTTTTTTAACCAGTTATCAGCAACATCTATAGCTTGATGGTTTTTGCAAATACAGTTTGCTCAGTTGAAAAATAAAGATAAATGATAAAAATAAAAATAAATAATCATAAGTTCAGATACAGCAATTTAATAAAAGATTTTGCAATAATATGATCTTTTTCTAATTATATGCCTTTTATTTCTCTCCAAATATTCCCAAGTGATGCTCTGTTTCTGATGGTTCAAAAAATATTTGTGGGAACTTTTGTAGCTAATAATTTTTGTGCATTTTGTAATTTATTTATTTGTTTCTATATTTCGATTTCTCATTCTAATGAATTATCATTTATTTGCTTCTCTGGTGATTTATATATTGGGTCTTTGATTTACTATATTGCCTGAATATCTTCTTTCATCATAATCATGTTGACTATTACTGAAGGTAAAGACTGTGTTTGTTACAATTAACAAACCACTGAATAAATTCTTATCAGAAATGTCACATGCCTGATAAACTGGTGATATAACTAAAATCATGATAACTTATAATAGATAAACATTTAACATGTTCAGTGACCCTTTATTGCAGTCTTGTATTCACACTATCATATGTTGTCAACTACTGAACTTACTCAGAGTAATAGGTTTCAATAAGGAGAAAAAAAATAATAACTTGCCCTTCCTTGTGTAATTTCAGTCATAACATACAAGCTCTTAATGTAACATACAACTTTAATACATACAATATTTATACATGGTTCAATGCATGTTATTCCACCCCAAAATTAATAAATAAAAAGGGAGGTTGAGACTATGTAACAAGTTTACATATTTAATAACCAGGATATTGTTTCTAACAAGAAGAAAAGCTAGTACATACAAATATATTCACAAGAAAAATAAATAATAATGGGAATAAGAGGAGGTTGGATAAACAGAAATATAACATTAATATTAGATTATCAAGAAATCCCATTAATCTGGAAAATAATTTTATACAATTCATACAATGAACTATAAATACAAGTATATTACAAGAAGTTCCACTTCCTCTGATGAGGTATAGCATATTGCACGTGCATTTAAAGAAGAGTACCTTTGTGTGTCGAAATGAAACACACATCCACACTCAGTATGGTCACAGTACTATCATGTTGAGTGGATATAGTTTAGCTAAACTATGGAAGATTATGATAGCATAGTTACACATTTAAATATGATTATTTGGTTGATACTGATAAGCTTCAGACAATAACTGTTATTATAAAGGGTATTCATTCTTAGTATCAATTTTCTTTTTCTTTTTTTCAGTATTGCTAACATCCCTCAACAGAAATATTCTGAACTTTCCATGCATGTAGCCGTCACTATATATCATTACAGACTCTTATATTCTAATAAAATATTATGCAGTATAAAGACCTTCAAAAAAATATTTGAAGAAAATCATTTATGGGTTGTCTTGAATATATCTTCTACACCTTAAAAGCACTATCACAAGTAAAATTTAATGCACAATTGCTTTTGCCAATCAGTCAAGAAGATGCTATTCATGCCAGTAACAAATTCTGAGAACAAGGTTGACTAGTTTATACACCTGTCTTCAAGTCATCAAATGTCATATATCAAAATAATATACTTGTTATTTATGATGCCAATATGCCTGTAACACACTTGGATAATACATCTCACACATGTCACTTCAAAAGACCTGTTACAAGTAAGTGCAACAGACTGAACCTGTCATACAACAAGTCAGCATAGGTCAAAGGTTAGGGTGTTATTTGACAACAAGCTTACCTCATGCTATACACAAGGCGACACACACCAAAAAATGTGCCATGCATTTTTGTAATACATTATTATATTGCTTGTCATATGTCAGATAATCATGCAAGTTAATACACCAAAAATATGTCACTACACAAAATATTGTAAAATCTGGGTGAATTATACAATAACACTAAAAAAAAAAAAAAAAAAAAAAAGAGAGAGAGAGAGAGAGAAAGAAAAAGAAAAGTTGTACATCAAAGTAACTTTCACATACTAAGAATACATAACTGAAGCCAGTCAGGGAAATATATAACATACATCACACTAACATAATTATCACATTAGGGCAACAAATAGGTAATTCATCAAGGCGAGATGCTTGGAACCGTCGTTATTCAAGGTATCAAGAATCCCGCATTAAGGTAATGCACCTGATCCTTGTCAAGTCACACAGCCCCAGAGTGAAGCCTCAGGTCACAACAGTCTAGCAGGAGAGAAGAAAACAGAATGCAGTATCAGAAGAGAGAGAAAAAAATAGATCACACACAGGCATAGGTAAGGCGAGTGCTTGGAACCGTCGTTATTCATAAAATTAAGGTAAGCAGAGAGTGAAGCCTCAACAACAGTCTAGCAGGAGAGAAGAAAACAGAATGCAGTATCAGAAGAGAGAGAAAAAAATAGATCAAAATAGAACATGGTGTAGCATTCAAAATATAATCTATGCACTCGAGTAGAAGCAGAAAGAAAGAAAAGGATAGAAAACAAAATATAAAACATAGTAATCATTCTCTTATGTATTAACTCAAAGAACAACATGAGGAATAGTGACAGGGATAATAAAAGTGTGAATAATAGATAAATGAAAAAGAGAAAAAAAAGACATGAGTATAGGCACAAACAAGTCAGTGCATAACCAAGATATCAGTTAAATAAGTACATGATCTTGTTTCACACTAGCTGTACAAACACCGTAAATGATGTAAGTGTCTTCACATTCCATGCCTCATAAAGAAACCTAATTATTTCTTCCTATGAAAAACAACTACACTAATACTTAGGATATATGCCAACGACATATTCTCTAAAGTGAAAGAAAGGAAAAGTCACAATGTAAGATAAATAGCCGTAATTATACATATATAACTCAGTTCTTTATTACAGAATCAAAATAAAAAATACAACAATCTTCTGCTCTCAGCTTCCTCCCTCCATAATTAGAATCTATTACTATGTACACCAATGCTTTGTAAAAAGTACACAAGAGTTCCTAATCACTTAGAGTTTAGCAAACTTAAATATTACTTGAGCTTTTTAGAGAAATACAAACAAATAAGACTTACTCAATTCATTTGGTAATAGCAGTGAGGGTACACAAAGCCTCTTGCCACTGTAATGATAGGCCTAACAGAAAAACTGACAGATGTCTGTATATGTATAATATGTATGTGTGAATGTGCATGACTGAGTGAGGGAGAGAGAGATAGAGTGGAAATAACAGAGTGAGCTAGTATGTGTGTGAGGAGGGGTAGGGTGGGAGAGCATGTGTGTCTTCATGTACCAGTGAATGTGTACTGTGTATACATACATATCTATGCAAATGCATAGATATTGATACACAGACACGGGCATCCACAGATAAATACACATACACAAAGACATACACATGCAAACACACTCACACACAATTGTATAGGAAGTTTAGAAAGAGAAAGGAGTATTCTATTGCTAAAGAATTCCAAGGCATTGCTTACTGTTTCTATTATTGCAAACAGTTTGTAAGAAAAGAGGTGTACTTGATAATTACTCATAATACCAAAGTCTTGATCAATGTTTACCACACCAGAAAAATCTTTTCCCTTTATGTAATTTTAAAAAGTTGCATTCTATTAAATTCCAATATTCATTATGAAATCAAAATTTATTCTGGAAAAGCTATTTGGATGAAATAAATACAGCAAATAATAGGCTGGTATATACCTATTCTTTTTTTCTTTGCCTTAATATTCTGCATATATTTCTATACTTGAAAGAGCATGCTTAAGCAAACAAGAGTTGTGGGATATTTACTCTGCAAGAATTTTGCATACCGAATTTCTTGCCATTTGCCTTCAAATGTACATTAATATTTTTATATATGTTCAAAAAAAGACACTCCTCTGGTTTTACCAACACACATCCATCTCTGGACACGCAAACAAAATATATCACAATATGTTAATAAGAGAATAGGGTCATCATGTGCTAGCCGATCAAAATACTTTTACGCAACGCAAAAAATACAGTTGGACAAATACGGGGGCAATATAATTTGGAAATTGCATTTAAAGCTGATTTCTTTCCATCAGTCCATTCAAGAACCACACATGATACCTTGCCAACTCTTTATTACTAGAGACCCTTTAGCTTCACTTCATCCTATCTCACAATGTACATCTGTATCCAAAAGGTTTAAATTAAAACTGGCCTATATATCCAGTGTAACAAGCTAAAGCCTCTGACTGATGACAGATCAAGTGTTAAAGGGTGAAAAAAGTATGTATTTCATCAGAATAGATTAGTATCTACATTTGATAGATAATATGAATTACAAATAGGGTATTAAGGACCAAATAAAAATTAAAAACAATAAAACAAAAAATAGTGAAGCCTTCAAAATAATTGTTTCATCAAGCACCAAATAATCTACATCCAAATAAATTTGGTAATGCCGAGCTTTTACCATTTATCATCTTAAAGCCTTAAAACTATTTAGCCTCAGAGAATGTCTCGGTGCCAAATCCAGCGTTTATTGGTGTGGTCAAATGCATGCGAGAGCCACTGTTGCTCCAGCAGGCGGTAACGGTCTTCACTTAGGTACAGAGGTTTCCCACGCCTGCAAAGATGTTCTCAAGTTATTGTAAACCTAACATGATTAGATATATCTATCTGGCTTAAAAAAACAAACAAAACAACAAGTTAATACTCTCCATGACACTTTTGCAATAAGCACAATATTACTTAAACTGCTTCAAAAACTTACTTAAGGTCACGATCCTCTTCCCCAAAGGAGTCCAGATGCACGCAACCCCAAAGACAAACTCTTGGTCCTCGTATCACTATCACTGTTGAAGAGTTGATCACCAGGAAGATGGCTGTTCCTGCTCCACAGTCTATGGCATGCTGCACACACTCACATACTTCCTGCTGCTTGCAACAAGGTTCCCGCAAGCAGACTATGGTGCCACAGAGTAGGCAAACACTTGGATCTTTAGGGACACTGTTACACTGTGAACACTGCCGTCTGTGATAGTACTGTAGAAAAAAAAGAAAAAATTGAAGTAACTATACAAGGTTAATTCAAATTTATTTAACCCCTTGGGTCTTGTTGCCTCACTGCAATCCCATGGACTAAAATACAGGCATTAGGATTAAATGAGTGGCTGCTCTGATGGGTGTGTGGTGTGTAGGATGGGCACACGCAACACTCATGTCTGGTGACAATGTTATTTTCTCTTTTCATGCATAAGCATTTTTAGCTTTTTTGCTATTTTCCAGTCTCCATATTTGTCATTTGATTTGCTTTACCCAGATGGTAATAGACTTTTTCCTTGTACAGACTCCATGTCATCTAAGTAGTAATTAACTCGGTGCATTTATCTTTTTTTTTTTTTATTATTATTATTTTTTTGTACTATTCAATTTTTAAAAATAGTGTACTCCCTGGAGCTGGCACTCTAGACATGGCTCATGTACATTTCTCAGTACATTTCACATTTGCTTGCCAATGGGAATAATGCAAAAGCCCCTTTCTAAATGCCAAATGAATCTAATCTAATCAAGAGGTTTGTGCAATTGTGGCAAGTCTTTTCCATGACCCTGGCCTTTGCTCATGACAGCTAGTTCATGTCATCCACCTGCAGCCATTTTTTATGATGACAGCATGTTTTCATGATATGATGGTCATGTCTTCCAGATCAAAGGGGTTAAATTATCTACTATGCTCTTTATAAATATCTAAAAACTTGGTTGATCAGAAAAACAGGAATTAAATGAGTGAATATAACATGGATATAGTATTATACAACTAGCTGGCAGTATTAGGAATATATAATTAGGGATGCATCAATCAATGACAAGAAGTGAGCAATGAAGAAGCAACCTAACCTGACAGCAATTCACACAGAAAACACACCTGAAATATGGCATCGTATGAGTGAGGCAGACGAAGGAGTCGGGGTTGTGCAAAGTTAATGGTGGTGAGGAGAGCTGATGCTGCCACTTGCGCTTGGGAAGCAAAGGTTGCAACCTCACTACACCAAACTCTTGCACCACAAGCCAAATCTCCCAGACGAGTCTCCACAGGGCTGGATACCTCACTTGCTCGATAAGTGCCACACATATTGCCTGGAAGGAGGCAGCAAGAAGAATTATTGTAAATGGAATATATTTTTCTTTCAAAAGCTGGTAAACTGATAATTTCACCTAACTACCTGTAAAAAAATAATGTATCATCTTTTGTTTTGAAGTTACTTATTACCAATTGTACCATGTCTGCATCTGATTTTTTTTCTCTATTTGCAATGTATCTCTATTTCAAATGAAAATAAGGAAAACAAACATTCTAAAAGGGGAGACTACAAAAATCCATACCCATTATTGCAGAATTGACAACTGAACAGCTATCCCATACACCTAGGTACTGTTCTAAAGTTCCACATTCTGCAAGGGGATCAGCAATGATAGGTGCATTTTCCTCCATGAGGTGTGCTTTCAGGAGTGCAGCAACACGCAAAAACTGTAGGCAAGTTTCTCGAACCTGTGAAGGCCAGGAAAGATGATTTTAGGTAATGTAATAAGTTTAAGAATACATAATCACATTGTAGATCACAAGTGTTTTGCAATCTGAATTCCAAATAAATACACATGAAAAGAAGAAAAAAATTCCACATATTCTCGTGTATTCAAAAAATATATAACTAACACATTCATACCTGGCATGTGACATCATTTACAGTCCAAGATTCCTGTGCTTGGTCAGCCAAGAGCACTTGATCATCGCAGAAGAAAGGACTGTCACGCAAAGTATTGTGAGCCAAAGCTAAAAGAGGAGCAAGTGGGCCTCCTGTTGTAGCCTGTTCACGCTGGCTTTCATTCAGTGACCGGAGAGCAGACACTGCAGCGCGCACAACCGCAACGCGATAAACACTACCAACTACACACTTTAAGTAGCCTGCAAAAGTTAGAAGTTATGTAAAAATGTAGAAATGTTATTGCAAAGCTATGAATAATCTATAATACTTCATAACAGAGGGGGGAATACTCTAATGACCTTCACTAGAAACTAATCTGATCATTACCAAAGGCTAAAATACTGTTTGCCAAAGAAATATTCCTGAATCTCATATTTATAAGATGAAACTGGAGAATGTATAAAATTAAAGTACTATATGTAATTGGTCACGTTTAAAAATTCCAGAACATATTGTCCTAAATCACACAAAAAAATTTCTGGACTTTTAACATTTTGTCCTTTACTGTTAAAACTCATGAATAGCAACATTTCTCAATTGCAACATTCTTGAAGATTTGAGATTTGTCAACTCAGTCTCTGATATTGAACAGGCCATGAATGACTTAGAGGTCATTTGTAAAATAAAGGTAAACAATGCAGTCATGTGAGATGCAGGACAGAACTATCAAAGGCAATTTCTCTCTTCCAAAAGTTACTGCCATGGAAAGGCCAGTGTATACATGCTTAAGTAAGTAATTCTGTAACTTACTAATAAATCTCCAACCTTTCATACCTTGATCAATCCTTGATGGCAGCAATAGAATAAGCTGCAAAAGGAGTGTCACAGGATCTCTGAGGAGTATGGGAACTTCCCTCTCTCTTAGAGTGACAGCTCCTTCACTGCCAGTCACTGGTCGCTGTGTGATGGAGGCCCAAGTCTGCCTGATCCAGTGTAATCCTCCTCCTACACCTCCAACAGATGAGTCTCCACCCCCACTCAGAATCTTCGAGTGGAATCCCAATACATGAAGAAGAGGCACTGGGGAGAAAAAACACAGCCATGTAAATAACATAACCCATGAGAAATAGTACAATTTACTTTACATTCCCAAAACAAGCATTCTGCACCAAGTAAGAACCTATACAATATATATACTTACTAAGGCAGGAACGCTTAACATCCATTTTCACATCCTCTGCTTGGTAAACCAACATTCCTCCTCGCTGAACTAACTCCACTTCTAGATTTGTCCTTAGAATGGAGGACACAAACATGAAGAGAGATGGTGTCGAGGGGTTGGATGACACATTTCGGTACTTGGCATATGTGGCGATGGTCATGTCTTCCATCATACGAGCCATCGCATTTGTCAGTGTACTGCTAAATGTCTGGTGGAAATATAATGAACAATTCATGAAATACTGCTCATAATGATATCAGGTACAAATTTCCTAGTTACCTATTAAAAAAAAGAAGATTATTATACATCAGTAAATTCCAGATCTTTAGCCTTACACAACATACACCTCAAAATCAATCTCAATTTCAAGTAATACTCACAGGCACAGTGAGGTCATGAAGTAACCTGTCAACCTCTTCCACCAAATCACTATCACATGTGGAGGGATGTTTTACCAAGGCAGATAAATCGCCAATTTCAGGAGAGATGGGTAACACTGCATTGCCAAGTTGTCGGCACAAAGGGCACCAATATTCACCTCTGTTGATTATAAAATATTTTAGTTTCACCTGAAGCATGGAAGTGAGAAAGAAAAGGAAGGAAAATCTTGAAGGAACAAATAATGTTACAAGAATAAAAAAAATTAATAAATACTGCACTGCAGCAAGCAAAAAATTAACCTTATCATATTCCCTTTAAAAAAGTGTCCACATCAATCATCAAATCTGAAACCTGAACCAAAGGCAAATATCTTTCTAACCTTAAAAAAAGAAGAAAAAATAAATAACACTGTCCATCTTTATATATATATATATATATATATATATATATATATATATATATATATATATATATATATATATATAATATTTATAGCAGTAAATAAAAAACAAGAAAATAAAGAAGAAAACAACAACTTACTTATCCACATTCAAGGTGCTGTTAGGTCGGTGCTGTGAACGAAGAGCTAGGAGGTATGACTGGTGGCAGTCCAAGTGAAGGTGGTGTCCGCAAGTCTGTACATGGACACCTCCTTCCCAACCATTATTCATGGACACCAGCCATGAGTTCTGAAGGAGCAAAGATTGCTAAAATTTAACACCAGAAACAGCATTTCTCATATGATACAACACAAGTGAACATCACTGCTGAAGACTAATTCACTAACGTTTTAAATTTGAATAAAGAATACAATTTTAAGACAAGGTAGTTTAATTATCAAAACATCTTATCACAGATTTTTACCCTATTTATGTTATCTTTTAATAAAACACTTAAAATCTAAGATACAATTACATGTCATTATTCTGTAATAAAATATATAAAGTTAAGAAAATATGGATTTACATCAGGGCAGCTCACACTTACATAGTCAAAGTATCTATTCAAGGTGTCTGCTCTTTCTTCCATAAATTGGCCTAGGGTAAACCTTCGTTGTTTTAATCTTGTTCTTTCAGAATCTGATGTAGGAACACTAAAAGGTTTCTGCTGGGAAGTTCTGTGGCCAAGAACACTGGTTGCCTGAAAATATAATTTCATTGTTAAAAAAAATGGCAGAATAGGAATAAAAACAAATTTTGGTTCCATTAAACAGACCAAAAAAATCTAAACCACAAATATAAATGGTTTAGCAAAAAATATAGATAGTGAGAAGATATCCAAATATTTACCTGTAATAACACTACAAGTCCCACTGGTCTCTCAGGAGTGGACGGTATTGATTGGTTACATATAACACAGTCATATTCTTTATGCCTCTCGGGCTGCTCTTCCTCTACTTCCATTGCATCATTCCCGCTTGCCTCTGCTTCTGCTGCTTCTGCTTTGTTCTGTTCCATGAACTGGCGTTGACGGAAGGCAAATTCCGCCATTACCCTCTTCTGTCGCTCCTTGGCACGTTTTCGCTTCTCTTCCCTTGCTCTAGCTTCTTCTTCTGAAGATGCCGAGGAGTCTTCTTCCCGTTTACAGTAGATGCGAGATATAGTGTCGAGTATCCCTTGTCTGGCAGAGGGTTCATATCGTCCTATCTTGTTGAGCAATTTGGCGATGAAGAAAGGTCCGTCTCCTATCCTTGAGTCTGATGACTCATCGAAGTTTGGACGGTAAGAATTAGGTTTCCCTGTGAGCTTGGAGTGGAGCTTGATGAGAAGAGAGATGATAGATTCTTCCACTGCAATGTATTCATCTCCAGAGTCAAGCTGTGGTAACTGAAAAAGTTGAGAAGACTTTAGTATGCATAACTCCTAATCTTAAACATTCACATAAAAGAAGGCTATAAGTATCAATAAGTTATAAAAATATTCTGTACAAATTAACAACCAAACTTTCTTAGTCTCTTGGTTACACATTTTTAGGTAAGCTGTGACTGCAATATACTATCTTAACTTAGTGACATGACTTACTGAAGAGAAATGAGAGAGTTCAGGTGTAGGAGGCGAGGTCTGCACTGAAGGAGGCATGGAACCATCCCCCCCAGCAGGTAGCAGTGCCTTGGCAGGGCCAGCTGGTCGGCGGGACCGCAGGTGCAGGGGGTGAGGCACCACATAGGACCGGCCATGGTGCCTCCTGTTACTACAGCTTGGACTGCTGCTACTGCTGCTTCTGCCACCACCACCTCTCCTTCCCACTTCTGTCCCTGCTAGCAGGGGTGGAAACTGGACTGGGGCCGGTAATGATGCTTGTGCTGCCACGCCTAGTTATGGAAGGACAATCATGTTAATGCTACACATGCATAACAAAGTTTAAAAGAAAATGGAATGAAGCTATATATAACAATAAGCATGTACATACAGTAAAGCACTTAATAACAGTAGATAAAAAATAGATAAAAATTGACTCAATGACAGAAATTTTCTACAATGAATTACTCAAAAACCTAGTTATAGATGCAGTGCTGTAGCCTACCTGGAGAGCCACTCTGTGTGACTGGCACAAGCATGTTCCCTGTTGTGGGTGGAGGCAGTGCCAGAGGCGACAAGTGATCCTGTGTTGGAGTGTCTGGTGTTGTGGGAGTTTCCCCAGTGGGTACAACAGCTGAGGCTGCTTCCTGGTAGAGCACCAGCTCTGATCCTGATGGGAGTGGGCGTGGCCTTGGGGCACCATGAAGTGCTAGGCGTGGCTCTCCTCCCTCCAATTCATCCATTTCCAAGTCAGATCCATCTAACTCACCTGAAGATTTACAGAAAATTGAAAAGTAATGACTGCTTGCAAAGAAATAACAGGAGAGAGTAGTCTGCATGGCAAATTTCATAATGTACAAAAGATAACATCTTTTAAATCAGTATACACAGTCTTACAGTATAAGTACCTTCTTTCTAGCAAGAGTAGGTCTACATATATACTAACTGCAGAAACTAATCCAAAAAGTATGGAATATTATGACATCAATAATAATGTGAATTCAAAACATATAATTCAAGCATCATAATTGCACTGAACACTATATCAACACATGAATACACAGGCCCAAATCAAGACTACTCAAGGCAAACTTTTATTGAACTCTAAACCAAACCAATGTCATCCATTTATCCATTGTCTCGCACGTTTCAAACATCATTCTCAAGAGCCTGTCTAGCCTTTTGAACGTACCATCTGAGCTAGAGCTGATGGATGGAGTGGGGTTGAGATCCACTCTAGATACCACAGTATTGGCATTTGTAAAGATGTCATCTGTCAAAAACCACTTGCAAAACTGCCCATCTGGTCTGTCATCAACCTCTTCAGTCACATTTTCATAGAACTGGGCTGCAACAAGTTCACCACCTGAGAGAGACAGAGTCGAAAACTGTGTAATATATGAATACCTTCCCGGAAAGCATCAAATACACAAAAGTAGTCTAAGACATAACTGTACTCTTATATCTAATTATTATTAAAAGCCATGGTATCTCTCTCAAATAACTCTCAAATCTTATTATCACTATAGCCACTCAAAGGTAGACATCCAAATATGTTCTGTTCTTTCTGAAACCTGCAACATACTTTGTGAATGATGCTTGGCTTGGTATTCGACAGTGAGCTCCAGCAGGTACACAGTCAGAGCTAATAGATGGTCTGTGGAAGAGGTTTCATTCAATGCCTTGTAGAGGAGAACCAGGAGAACAGCATGGAAACTTCGGCAAGCAATAACTCTCTGAGGATCTGTGTATGGGCTGGTCACTGGGCTTGGTAACCGGAAAGGAGGCCATAGGCTCCCAGAGTTACTCATGTTGCCAGACTGTTTGCAGCTGAAATGAAAAAAATGCACTCCTTAATATAAAACTAAAACTCCCCTTTTTTAAAACATAGGTCACATATTCAAATATCATTACTCTATACAATTCTTGTATGTTCATAAACAAAAGAAAAATAAGTTATTTCTAAAATTACTTACTACAATTTGAATCTATCGAGAGAAGCCTGGAAATCTCTTCTTTGAACTGCTCTCAGGAGAACATAAATTGGGTCATACAGATTCTCCCAAACTTCATCTTTAGGGATATACATTCCTTGCTGCATTGTTCCTGAAGCTTCAAAGTTGGGTGCTCTATATGAGGATACCTGTGAAATCCATCAGGTTATTAGTGACCAAGATACAAAAGCACTGATTCCTTTGCCATTACATCTCTAATAAAACCAACAAATTAATAACAAGTCAAACCTGATTACACCTTCCTTCAGAAAAAGAAGGGAACCAAAATGACAAAGACCTTACCCTACTGAGCACAGTCTCAAAGTCTCGGCTCTGGGCTGCACTTCCGCATTTCTCTGGCATATATTCCATCAACTGGGAGTGAGTCTTGTCTCCCATACACAATAAAGTGACCATCTCCAGCTGTGCAAGCTCACTTTCAGTCAAACCTTGAAATATGAAATCACTCAATACAACTGCTGTTATACAAAGATAAATGTGTAGCTCACAACATGTTACTTCATTTTAGAACGACAAATAATAATTATACTTACCAATGTTAGTTCTTACAGTCATAAGAGTTGCAAGAAAAGTGAGGCATGATTCTATAATTGTCATTTCATGCTCAGAATCCAGAAAGCTGTTGGAAGCTCTGGGTGACATACTCAGTGACTCCAATACATGGAACCTAGAAATATTCAAAAGAATTGAATTTCTACTATACAAAAAATAAATGCCCAAATACACAATATTACATGCATCATACCACATATCCCTCCAAGAAATTTTTAAAAATATTTCCAATTATGAAAACTGTAAGAAACAACTGCATTACCTATCCAGCACGGTCATGATAAAATTATCTGGAGGAAGTTCCCCCGCACAGATCTGAAGGAGGTACAGATCAGCATCTACCATAGAATTACAGAAGTGACACTGAATGTACGTCATAGCCTGGCCCTTAATCTGCAAACCATTTCGTACCCAAATGCCACTCAGGATCTCATAGAACGCAGCCTGCAATTCAAATGGATAATTGTGTTAAATGCCTACTGAGAAAAATAAACAAAAAGAGGAAGTAGAAGAAGAAAAAAAGTCCAGTTTATCAATTGTTATCCTAACATAATAATGGGGTCCTAACATAATAATAAAAAAGTACCTGTAATCTCAGAGGATGAACCATGATCAGATGAAGCAAGTCCTGCGGAGGGAGCACCTCTTCCAGCCGAGCCCCCTGAGCTCTCACAGCCTGGCACATAAATACTGAGTAGTACCGATGCAATGGAAGGTGGAACGAGACCTGATAGGGATCACCCTGCAACAGAAGGATTAAATAAATCAAATGTAAAATAATGAAATCAAGTCACATTATAAATATTGTTTACATTTACTGCAATATCTAATTCTTCTCCACAATGATTCTCCTTGTAAAATTTTCACCAACATCTAACTATAAACTCAGGCTTCAGTCACCATCAATACATACCATGTCAGAATGAGCAAAGCCAACAGCATTGAACCAGTTATTGAGGGCATGAAGACACTGCTTTAAGACAGAGAATGTATAGTGTCTAGTTTCAGAGTCTCTGAGATGAGAGACAAGGGCCCACATGGGTGACGCAGAGGCCTCTAGCTCAGCACTAAAGGCTGCATAGTAAGTCTGAGGTTCAAACTCAATGTGCTGTGTCAGTTCTCTTACATTGACATTCATTCCTGAAAATATTGCATATAATATAAGCAAACAGAATCAAAGGTTATTTTCATTTTCATCTTTATAATTTTTTTTTTTTTACATGTTTATCTATATCTTTAATTTTCAATCTGCACAGATGAACAGTCATGAAGAAGACAAGTATACACTTATTTATACTGAGCAAATGTTCAAATGTCAACTGCCTATTCAATAAATGGTCTGTACCAATGACAATATTTCTATAAACAAGATTTTATCTACTTTTTTTTCTATTGTGAAAATGGGATCAATAATAATGCAAGGAATTTCTTTAGTCCATTATTCATTCTTCACAAATCTATTATAATGAAATACTTATCAGACATAACTTCAATGCTTACCTTGGAACATGGACAGAAATGAAAACCATTCCTGTATGAGTCTTTGGTCACTCATAAATTTGACAGCTATGGGTTTGTGTGAGAGTACATTGTTAAGGTCTGATACCAGTGGCCAGTAGCAGTGGTTTTTCATTACATGATCACCACAGTTCACGACTCTATGGGTATTCCGCAATTTATCTGAGGAAAAAAGCAGTTTGTGTAGGTACTCTTCAGTTATTCCTAATGATAAAGAGCATTATATTCAAATAAAAGTTGAACTCACTCATCTAATCCATTTCGTAAAA
>NW_020872520.1:222370-232422 GCF_003789085.1 Penaeus vannamei
ATGACGCGCAGGAGACGACGAAGGGAGAAGGAACAGATGGAAGAATGGTTAAATAATCAAATAGAGATAAAAAAAAAAAAAATAATCAAATTCTGTACCGAAATAAGATACTGTAAATAATGATGAATAATATCCAAATATAGGCATCAACATATTGGCGATCACCACATAGGTCTATGCAAAAATAAAATAGCGACAGAAATATCAAAAAAAAAAAATAAAAAAAAATAAAAAAAAAAAAAAAAAATAAAAATAAAAACAAACAAACGAATCCCAAGATAAAATCCATAGACAAATACTTATCACAATTTTGGACCGAAAAAAAAAAAATGGAAATGAAATACACGAAAGGACATTGGGTAGGGATGGTTGAGGGGGGGGGGTAATAAGGCTAAACGTCGGTTAGGAGGAGTTGAGAGAGGGCGAAGAGAGAGAATAAAAGAGAAGTGGGGGGGGGGGGTCAGATAAGGGGAAAGATAGAGAAAGACAGGGGGAACAAGATATAAGACAAAAATAGAACATTAAAAAAAACATGAAACCAGAGGAAAGGATCCTAAGAATAACAACAAGAACAACAACCCGACCGAGTGAACACCGGGGCGAACAACCTCCTTCAGCGAGATCCCCCCCCTTCCCCCCCCTCCCCCTTGGGCGGCCCGGAGGTCAAGCCGATGCAACCGAGGTCACCGCCTAATCACACGCCCCCCGAGGATAATTGAACGCCACAAGGTCACTCTCCTCGCGGCGTGATTTCCAGCCTGCCGGCAGCTTCCGCGTGTCGGCCCCCTGTCGGCGTGTCGGGTTTCTGGCAGCGCCCACTCGATTCGGTTCAGTGTCAGCCTTTCTTTCTTTCTTCCCCCCCCCTTTCCCCTTTCTTTCTATTTTATCTCCCTTTTTCTCATTTTCCCCTTTCTCCATTTTTTTTTCTTTTTTTCCCCTTTCTCTCTTTCTTTTCCCCCTTTCTCTCTCTCTTCTTTCTTTCCCCTTTCGCCTTTTCTTTCTTTCCCCCATTTTCTCCCTTTATTTCTTTCTCCCCCTTTTTCCCTGTCTTTTTTCCCCTTTCTCCCTTTTTTTTTTTTTTTTTTTTACATATCTCTTTTTCCCTTTCTCTCTTTCTCTTTTCCCCCTTTCTCTCTCTCTCTTTTTCCCCTTTCTCCCTTTTTCCACATCTTCCTTTCTTCTTGATTTTTCTTCTTTCTGCAGTTTCTCTTCTCCCTTTTGTGTGATTTTGTTTTGAATATTTTTTTTTTTCATATTTTCACGGTCTTCTTTTCCTATCTTTCTGATATTTTTGTCCTTTCTTCCTCTCTGTTCTTTTTCGGGTTGTTTAATTTTCTTTTCTATATCTTTGTTTTCTTTGGTTATTATAATTCTTCACTTTCTTTTATTTTTCCCTTCGTTCCCTTTCTGATTCGTGCTTTTTCTTGACATTTCTTCCTGGTTTACGACTTCCATTTCCTCATATTTTCTCATTCTTTCCTCCGCTCCGTTTCTTCTCCTTGCCTCTATTTCATTCTTATTTTGTTTTCCAGGCTCTATCCTTCCCCATTTTCTTGCGCTTTATTCCTTCTTCCTTCCTTCCTCTTCCCCGCACAGCTTTGTCTTCATTTTACATCCTCTATTTTCTCCACTTCCTTGTGTTTCTTTCGTTCTTTCCCTTCCCGTTTCCTTATATTCTTTTTTACTCGTTTTACGGTCTCGCTTATTTCCTCATTTTCATTATATTACCTTCATTTTTATCCATCCGCAGACGTTGAATATTCATGCCGGTTCCGTCATTAAACCTTTTTTCCTTCGTGCGTGGAAACGACCATGAAAATTAAAAAAAAGAATCTGGAAAATCACGATACTAATGATAATAATGCAATAATGCCAATACTTGATCCTAATACTATTAATAGTAATAAAAATAGCGATTGCTATTACTACTATGACTACTATGATTAATAATAATAGCAATAATTATAACAACAGTAATAGTCATATTATTATAAAAAAAATCACATAATAATGATATAATCATATTAATAAAAAATAATAAACATAACTAGTAATAAAACATCACCAACATTAACAAAACAGTAACAAATATCACGCAATAATAGCAATATCACTAATAATTAATAACAACAATGGTAACAACAATAATAACAATAATAACACAAAATAATAAAACAGAAAACAAACATCCCATGATGATGAAATAAACCCATCCACCTAATGCAAATCTTATCAGCAGAGCATGAATAACAGAGAGGGCGAACAGCAATTCATCTAAAAGCAGAATCTGTTCCTTGCAAGTTTCGCGATAGGAATCTCCACTTTAGATTTCCCTTCGAATGGAAAAGCCTCACGTCTCTGCCTTCTCTCTCGGGGTAATTATATGTTTTTCTTATTTCTTTCTTTCTTCTTCTCTCTTCCTCTTTCTCCTCCTTCTCTCCCTTCTTCTCTTCCTCCTCTCCCTTGCTTGCTTCCTCTCTTCTCCTCATCTTCTTCGTCTTCTTCGTCTTCTCCACAATTATCACCACCCTCCTCCTCTCCATCTCCACCACCAACTGCTCCTCCCGCAGCTCTAACTCCACCTACTGTTACCACTCTTCAACCACCACCACTACCTCCATCTTCACCACCTCCCATCCACCACCCACCCTCCCACCTCGCACTTCCTCGCCAAAATTTTTTCCGACGGACTTTTCATTTCCATTTTCGCTCTTCTCACGATCCCATCCTCCATCTCCTCTCTCCTCCTCCTCTCCTCGCCTGCGCCCCGGATAATGGAGGAAGTAGGGGGAGGAGAAGGGAAGGATGAGAGGGGAAGGGAAGTGGAGGGGACGAGTGGGAGGAAGGGAAGGAAGGGTGGGGAGAGGGAGGGAGGGAGGGCAACAACAAACATGGGGTCAGCGCAGGGTCAGCGCAGGCTTATCTATGCACTTTGGTCTGCATTTGCATAAAGCGGATTAAAAGCCAGAGGAGGGGGGTTCACCACGGGGGGCGAGAGGGGGGAGGGTCCAGCGTGACGTCTTTTCCGGAGATACGCATCGAGTCAAGTGGGGTTATATTAATATGTGCACAATACATGTAGGTGTATGTACGACATGTACGTATGTTTATGTTTTTGAGATGAGGAGCGAGAGAGACAAAAAAGGCAGATAAGAAGGACGACGTATATATAAAGCAAATAAGGACTGAGGTAAGAAGTTATCAAGCACCTCGCAAACATATGCATTAAACAAACAAATAAATAATTTCATGAATAATAAATAAAAAAGCTAGAGATACCGTGTAACACAGTTGCGCGAATCGTGAACAAAGGGCATCGAGGGGGCAGTCTTTCTGGGCAAGACACGAAAGACCGAACGGCATGGACGCTCTACCCTGCTGATACAATGCCAGAAAAAAAAATCCAATACACATTAAATCTACTTTATTATTCAGTGCTTTTCTCTGCTAAGACTGAGTTTGCATGGACGAGTGTGGCACAGAACATAAGGCGGTCCGATATGGCATGACACTACCTAAATGTTATGCGGCGCCCGCGTACCCTGATCACAGACCCGCTTTAGACCACATTCATTAGCGGATCGTCTATGCGTCGCGTAGCCTAATCCATTCGTTAGCAGATCAACGGCATCTGAACGTCTAGTCTTCGTTAGCAGGTCGCCTAGTCCGTTCATCAGCGAGTCTTCTCTGTAACAGGTTGGTTCCGATCCTTTAACAGGTCACCTAATTGCGTCGTGTCTAATCAGTCGTTAGCGGGTTGTTTCTGGGTCAGGCTTGGCCCATCTAGTCCTCAGCAGGTTATCTAGTCTATTCGTTAGCGGGTCGTCCACGTCATGTTGTCTAGTCCATTCGTTAGCGGGTCGTTCGCGTCAAGTCGTTACCCCTCGAGCGAAGCAATCGGATTCGTGCATCAAACATTCAAGACCAAGAGCTGACCTCGACCTCATCAAGGGAAGAGAGGGAGGGACGGAGGGGGAGAGGGAAGGCAGAGCGGGAGGGGAGGGTGGACGGAGGGAGGGAAAGAGAGAGAGAGAGAGAGGGAGGAGGAAGAGGGAGGGAGAGGGGAGAGAGAAAGAGAGAGAGAGAGGGAGAGGGAGGCCGATAGGGAGTGAGGGGAGGCAGCGAGGGGGGTGGGAAATGAGAAAGGAAGGGATGCACAGACAGATGGATGAATGGGTGGATATACAGATGGGTGACGGGACGGAAAAAAGGCGAGAGTGGGGAGGAGAGAATGGAAAAAGAAGATGAGATAAAAGCTAGGAAAATCCGAAGGCATGAGAGAATATTTCCACAGGAAAAAAATACAAAATACCGATTATGATAACGAAGATGAAAAAGATGAAGAAGGCGAAGAAGAAGAAGAAGGCGAAGAAGAAGAGTGAAGACGACGACGAGAAGAAGAGGGTGAAGACGACGACGACGAAGACGAAGATGAAAAAGAAGAGGACAAATAAGACGGAGAAGAAGGTGAAGAAGACGACGAAGAGGATGAAAATGTATAAGACGACGAAGAAGACGAAGAGGACGAAGATGAAAATACGACGAAAAGGACGAAGAAGAGGACGGTGATGCAGAAGACGACGAAGAAGACGAAAAATAAGAAGAAAGAAAGAAAGAGCGAGATTCCTCCATCTTTGCTCACCCTACACCCCCCTCCCAACCCCCGCCCCACCGCCCCTACACCCACATACACACCCGGCAATTATCTACGCCATTACGCCTCACCCTTACCCCGTTCCGACAATCACTCCGCCGGGCAAAAAGGTGGAGAATGAACGAACTGCGCAAGTGCAAGGCGACGCGCGGGGTACAAAGGCCGGGGAAAAAGGGGCGGTGGCGTGCCCCTCATTCCGCGTTCAGAGGGGGAGGGGGGTCTGTGGCAGTTCGTCTCTCTCTCTCTCTCTCTTCGTCTATCTCTCCGTCTCTCTCTCTCTCTCTCTCTCTCTCTCTCTCTCTCCTCTTCTCTATCTCTCCTCTCTCTCTCTCTCTCTCTCTCTCTCTCTCTCTCTCTCTCTCTCTCTCTCTCTCGAAAAGAGCCATAATTACGCTTAGATATATAGTCATAGCTTATCTTCCCCGAATTTCCGCAAAGTCATCTCGAAAAGGAACTTTATATGTATATGTTCATATGCATATGAAGATGGATACGTATAAATTTATGAATATGTGTACGGGTACGTATGTGTATTTATATGCATATATATATATATATATACATTATATATATATATATATATATATATATATATATATATATATATATATGCGTGTATGTGTGTGTGTGTGTTGTGTGTGTGTGTGTGTGTGTGTGTGTGTGTGTGTGTGTGTGTGTGTGTGTGTGTGTGTGTGTGTGTGTGTGTGCGTGTGTGCGTGTGTGCGTGTGTGCGTGGTGCGTGCGTGCGTGCGTGTGCGTGCGTGTGTGTGTACACAAATCCTCTTCCTCTCTCTCTCTCTCTTCCTCGTTTTCCCTCTTCACAAAGGTAAATACGCAAAAGATATACGAAGCAATAAGACCATACAAAAAAACATGCCTATAAGAACCCCATCCGCCCTACACTGCAGCGCCCCAACCCGCTCCACGCCCGCTCACGCCCGCCCCCCAGAGAGCTCCCAGCAATGCACCAAGTTCAGTGCTCGCACCGGGGATCGAGGGAAACGCCGGCAGGAGGCCGAGTTTATGGAGTCCCACGAGTCCGTCCCGGGGAGAGAGGGAGGAGGAGAGGAGGAGGACGGAGAGGGAGGAGAGGAGAGAGGAGGGGGAAGGAGGAGGGGAAGGAGGAGGGGAGAGGGAGGGCGGAGAGATTAGGAGAGGAAGGAGGGGGAGGGAGAGGGAGGGAGAGACGGAGAGGAGGGGCAGAGAGGGAGAGAGGGAGAGAGGTGAGGGGAGAGAGAGAGTGAGAGTGAAGGGAAGGAAGAGAGTGAGGGGGAGAAGTGAGTGAGGGGAGGAGAGGTGAGGGGGAGAGTGAGGGAGAGAGAGTGGGGAGAGAGAGAGAGGAAGAGAGAGGAGGAGAGAGGGAGAGAGAGAGAGAGAGAGAGAGAGAGAGAGAGGAGAAAGAGAAACAGAGAGGAGACGGAGAGAAGAGAGAAGAGAGAGAAGGCGAAACAGGCCGCAGATTGTAGTTCAGAGTTGGGATAAATACAGAACATAAGCGAAAGGAAGAAAACAGAGACACAAGAGATTTTATAAATCAATAGAGAAGGATTTTTATCATCGAGCACAATCAGATAGTAAACATTTGCGCAACATACACATCATACTATATAATCTAGCACATTATAACACTTGATACCCGAGCTATACAGCACCGGCAATCATCTTACACAGTCTTAACAGAGTTTTGAACGCCCAGCCGCGCCAATGCATCTCAGAAATAATCTAACCTGGAACCTCGTTTCTGCCGTCAGATTGGGCAGCCATGGTTTAGCTATATTCTACCTGATTATTATGTTTAGGATTATCCGGATCGTGTCAGTGGTGACAGTCTGGCTCTTTTAACCACTCAGTAGGAGTCTAACTGCACGGCAAAAAAAAAGATGTCACTGTCTATAAAAGTTAAATTATCAGATAGAAGAAGGGGGATCCAGGGTGTGTTTCAAGCCAAATGGTCGCCTCTTCATGTATCTAAGTTCAATGACCAAGAGTAGGTACAGTGTTAAGTGGTTTAAGTCCTATTCAGTAGTGCAGCAGCTACTATCTCCTATTTCTTTTCCATCATCACTTAAAAAAGATTGTTTTTAAGGTATGGGCTTGCATATTCACAACTAAAGTGGAAAAAAGCAAAACTCGTAAAAAAGCATGAATATAAACTTTGCAGAAAGTACTAGTGATGGTGAGGACCAGAATACCTAAAACCACCATCATCATAGGCCTTTTTCGTAACATCCCGAAACCACAAACAGTTTGATACACACTGATACATGTTTGCCCTTTACACGCACATTCTTGGAACCTGGTGAAACACCTTTTCATTTTGTATCAGAGGGTTCGCCCCTTCCTCGAAACAGTTTGATACACTTCAGCTAACCAGTCAGAGCGTGTTATTTGCCAGATATATTTCACGCAGGCTCAGGTAGGAATTTATCTTTTCCTTAATTTTAATTAATTAATTTTCCTTAATAAGATCGAAAGTTTCTTGATAAAAATTATATTGTAGAGATGCCAAAAATGTGTCTATGTCTTTTCAGCAGCACAGCAAATACATGACCACTCAACACGGGTAAAACTTGAAGTCAATCATGTCGGTCGCCGGAACATGGTAAAGCTTTTCAACGAGTCCGAATCATATGACATGGTATTGACTTCGGAGGAATGAAGGTCTTCAAAATCATTGTGCCTCTATTATACCACCTCACATGCTCAGACATATCAGAATAGACTGTGTATCTTCATCTGCTGATATAATTTAATCAGTAAAGCAAGTAAATACCTCTGATCATTGGCATTTTCTAGTTATCTGATTCGGACACAGCTCACTCACACTGGATACGGTATGATGGAAAATGTATTTAATAACAAATAATAATAATAATAATAATAATAATAATAATAATAATAATAATAATAATAATCATACTAATAATAATAATAAACAAATAAATAAATAAAATATTTTGTCTGGATCTGAGAAATACATCTGAAAGTTTCCACAGCTTAGCGAAACGAAAGGGAGTGTATATATATCATCATATTTGCAGAGTAGTTGAGTACTTTTTCCATTTTATTTAAAGCTTCCTCAATATTTTGCTTACAAATAAATATCATACCTGCACGTTAGGTACTTTATTGGTTTTCTATTGACTTCTCTTTTGTGAAATTAAGAAAAATAGCTTCTCATTTTCTCAAAGCTTTGTATGTCATTGCAACCTTCGATGATAATCGTGTTTTGTAGCGACCATGATACAGCGTCAAACACGTATTAAAGTATTTGGAGTTTCGGGATGCTACAAAAAAGGCCTTGTGTGATTTCAGAAAATATGACTTGCACTCTATTATATATTAACCACTGTCTTCTGTCAAAGGAAATTCCGCTTGGTAGTATAATAAATTTAATTTGCTTCAAAGTTTCTGAAAACAGTAGAATCAACTACAATGGAAATGTCTATTTACTTATTATTGTGAAAAAAGTAGAATATAAGAAAAATCAAAAGGAAAGCTTTTCATGTATTTTGCAAAAAATAAATATAACAAACAAAAATAAAATAAATAATTAAAATTACATAAAATACATACAGAATAAAAATGTCTTTCCTTTGTTTATTTCCAATATTCTCTGGAAAGTCAAATCTTGATCTGAATCAATTATTCAAAGATCTACGACTATAAATCCGTAATCACGCACGCGCGCGCGTGCGTGTGTGCTTTGTATGTATGCATGTATATAAGTATGTATGTATGAATAAACGTGCACATATTTAAATATATGAGAGAGGCAGAATGCTCAATGCCACCCTCTTAATAAAACCTTAACCTCAATGGAACAGCACACAAGACCCACGACACACAATAACGCCAAGAAGTCGCCCTTCCTTTTCTTTCTTTTCTCAAACGATAATATATTTCCCCTCTCCCCCCCCCCTCCCTACCCCCTCCATCCCCAAGACATCATGGGGACCCTCACCTGCGCACAATCGCCCCATATTTCGCACGGGGACGTTCATTAGCAGCGGCACACTACATTAGCTCGATGATGCACCGTGTCACCCGTCAGGTATGCGGTTCTTGTCGCCTGCCCGCTGCGAGATGGCCTTACCTTCTGGACGCTCCGAAGTTGAAGAGAGAATAGCCGATATCGTATCTCGTGCATTTGCAAGCTTGACCCCCGCGATGCAGTTTTCTCTCTCTCTCTCCCCTTTTCCTGCTCTCGCTCTCGTCTCTCTCTCTCTTTCCTATGTCTGATTGTCTGCCCGCATCCTTTGCCTGTCCTTTTGCAGATGTGCTCATCTATTTCTTTTTTTGTTGTTGTTGCTTGTATACTTTTATACTGACATCCCCATTTATTCTCCGTACGTTACAGCCTTCTCTTATCTTCCTCTATTCCCTTTGCCCTCTTTCTATCCCTCTTATTCCTCCTCTTTCTTCCCTGCCTTGCCCACCGACCTCTTCCTTCCCCCTTTGTCCACTATCCTCTTTCTCTCCTTTTCGTTCCTCCTCTATCTTTTCCCTTGTCCACCATCTTCTTTCATTCACTCTTATTTCCTCCTCTTTCTTTCCCCTCGTCCACCATCCTCTTCCTCACCCTCTTATTCCTCCTCTTTCTTTCCCCTTGTCCACCACATTCTCATTCTCCATTTCTACAATTTTTTCCCCCTCTCCCCCGGCGATAAACAGCGGATATCGCACGTATATTTAGAAGCACACAAAGCCCTGTCATGTTTTATGAAAGCATATTTCAGAGGGGCATAAAAAAGAAAGAAAATATATATGGTTCGAAAATATTAAAGTTTATTAGGCGAAGAGAGAGAGAGAGAGACAGGAAGGTATGCACAAGCAAATCTCTGCCTGAAGTGGAGATATCGAAAATCTTTCCTTAAAGTGGAGATCCTCAAAAAGAGAGTGTGAGAGGAAGGGGGGGAGTGGCTGAGATAAAGAGGGGGAGAAAGAGAGGGGGGGAGGGAGGGGGAGGGAGAAAGAGAATGAGAAGGGGGAGAGGGAGAGAGAGAGGGGGAGGGAGAAAAGAGGAGAGGAGAGGGAGAAGAAGAGTTGACAGAGAGAGAGGGAGAGAGAGAAGAGAGAGGGGAGAGAGAGAGAGAGAGGAGAGAGAGAGAGAGAGAGAGAGAGAGAGAGAGAGAGAGAGAGAGAGAGAGGGGAGAGGAGAGAGAGAGAGGGGAGAGAGAGAAGAGAGAGGGGGAGAGGAGAGAAGAGAGAGGAGAGAGAGAGAGAGAGAGGGAGGGGAAGAGAAGAGAGAGAGAGAGAGAGAGGAGAGAAGAGAGAGAGAGAGAGAAGAGAGAGGGAGGGAGAGAGAGAAGAGAGAGGGAGGAAGAGAGAGAGAGAGAGAGAGAGGAGGGAGAGAGATGAAGAGAGAGGGAGGGAGAGAGAAGAGAGGAGATAGAGG
>NW_020872520.1:237217-244717 GCF_003789085.1 Penaeus vannamei
TAAAATCTCTCTTCATCTTCCTCTCTCTTCTCGTCCTCTACTCTCGTCTCTCTCTCTCTCTCTCTCTCTCCCTCTCTCCTGCTCTCTCTCTCTCTCCCTCTCTCTCTCTCTCCACTCTCCTCCTCTCCCTCCTCTCCCTCCCTCCCTCCCTTCCACCAGCAGCCACGTGTCATACGAGCCACCACGCCGCCCGCTGGAGCCATGAGGAACTCCAGGCCTCCATCTGTCCCCTTTTCATCTCCAACTTTTTACCCTCTGCTTCCCTATTACCTCTCTGTCGGTAATTACCTGGAAAGACAGAAAAAGAAAACATTAATAATCGAGTATAGATAAATAAGAAAATGAATAAATAAAACGCGTGATATAAAATACGGGCCATTTTACTATAAAGAAGTCGAGAGGTGGTGAGGAGATGTCCTAGTCGCGAAAATCAGCTTGGAATGGTAGGGAATCAAAACGTGATAAAGGAGAGCGGGGTTCATAGCCAGCTAAAACAGGCTTTGAAAGGGTGATAAACAAAGGTAAGCAAAATAAGGAATTGGTAACGAAATTTTTTTTTTAACATAATCTTTAATCTTCATATTTCACGCTCACGAGAGACGAAAAAAAACACGAATGCAAAACTGATAAATAATCCCATAACCACATCATAAGAAACTGTAAAACGTTCCTCATAAAGGCACGCGCACAAAAAAAAAAAAAAAAAAAAAAAAAAAAAAAAAAAAAAATCCACTCTAAGAAAGCCACATCTTCACTTGAAATCTATAAATTCCCAATCATGTCACGCGCCACGAGACGGAATAAGAGAGGATACACGGCCGGGGAATTTCGACTCAGCAAACGCTGACCGACGGCACAAGTATTTGAAAAAGACAGGAGAGAGAAGAGAGAGGAGAAGAGAGAAAGAGAGAGAGAGAGCCAGAGAGAGAGAAGAAGAAGAGAAGAAGAGAGAGAAGAGAGAGAGAGAGAGAGAGAGAAGAGAGAGAAGAGAGAGAGAGAGAGGAATGAGAGAGAGAGAGAGAAGAGATAGAGAGAGAGAGAGAGAGAGAGAGAGAGAGAGAGAGGAGAGAGAGAGAGAAGAGAGAGAGAGAGAAGAGAGAGCCAGGAGAGGAGGAGGGAGGAGGAGAGAGAAGAAGAGAGAGAGAGAAGAGAAGAGAGAGGAAGAGAAAAAAGAGAAGAGAGAGAGAGAGAGAGAGAGAGAGAAGAGAGGAGAGAGAGAGAGAGAGAGAGAGGAGAGAGAAGAGAGAGAGAGAGAGAGAGAGAGAGAGAGAGAGAGAAAGAGAAGGAGAAAGAGAAAGAGAAGAGAAAAGAGAAGAGATAGAGAGAGAGAGGAAGAGGAGAAGGAGAGAGAAGAGAGAGAGAGAGAGAGAGAGAAGTGAGAGGAGAGTGAGAGTGAGAAGTGAAAGAGTGAGAGTGAGTGAGTGAGTGAAGCTGAGGTGAGTGAGTGAGTGAGTGAGTGGAGAAAAGAGAAGAGTCCCTGAAAGCAGCGAAAAAAAGTGGAAGGAGGAAAAAAAAAAGAGGGGAAACGACCTGCCACAACGCATCATAACCCCAATCACGCACCGCCCAGACAAAGAGACACGCGAGGACCCGACGCAAAACACGACAGGAACAAATCTCCCAATCACGGGCAAAAACACAAAATAGCCGAGGAGGTCTGAGACCGCACGGCAAGGCAAGGGAAGGGGGAAGGGGGAAGGGAAGAAGGGGGGGAAGGGGGAAGAAGAAGGGCAAGGGGAAGGGGAAGGAAGAAGGGGAGAAGGGGAGAGGGGAAGGGGGAAAGGAAGAAGGGGCCATAGGATTTGGAGAAGGGGGAAGGGGGAAAGGGGAGAGGGGGATCCTTCCACTCCCTTCCCCTCCCCTCCTACCTCTCCAACACGCAAGGCCTGCCTATGCTCGGAATCTTTAAGAGGCGGGAGGAGAAAGAGGGATGAAGGGAGGGGGTTGGCAGATGAGGGGGGAGGAGAGGGAAAATGGGGATTGGAAGGAGGAGGAGGAGGAGGAGGAGAGAGGAGGAGGAAGGAGGAGAGGAGGAAGGAGGAAAGAAGGAGGAAGAGGAGGGGGAAAGGAAGAGGAGAGGAAAGGAGGACAAGGAAAGGAAGGATATAATGGAAAAAAGGAGAGGAAGAGGAAGAGCAGAGGAGATGGAAGAGGAGGGAGGAAGAAGAAAAAAGGAGAGGGGAGGTGGGTGTGTAAAGCGAAGTACGTTAGGTTTGGCCATCTATGACGCAACGACTGGGTCAATAACACACGAGGAAGCAGCAAGGCTCCCGGTGACGTAACGCAGCGCTGGTCACCTCGCACGCATTACGTTCTCCGGGAACATCGACTGCTTAATATAAATGCACATACATGTACATAAATACACGAGTGTATATATACAAACAAATACCAACAAACACAAACACACACACACACACAACACACTCACACACTCACACTACACTCAATTTAAAGGAACAAATGACCGAGCTAAAACAAATCCTCGTACGAAGGAAAACAAAAGGAAGACGAGAACCGACAAGAATAATAAAATTAGCCACAGTAGGAAAAGACGAATTTACTTGAGGCGGGGGCGGCGGAGACAGATGGCGCAACAGCCAGGCTCAAACCACCTCGGAGCTGGATTCGGACGCGCTTTCGTTCCAGGCAATAAAGAAGGTTCTAGAATGAATGGGCACGTTGCGCAACCTCCCTCGTCTTCCGTAACTTCCTTTTACACAACTTGCTCTCCTCTTCCTTTTCCTTGCCTTTCCCTTTTCTTTTTTTTCATTCCCTTTCCTTTTTCTTTCCTTCCCTTTCCTTTTTTTCTTTCCCTTCCCTTTCCCTTTTTCCTTTCCCTTCCCCCTTCCTCCCCTTCCCCCTTCCTCCTCCGCTCACCCCTTTCGCGACGTGAGGTCTTTCCCGCGGAAGATTTAAAAGCAAACCGACTGGGCAGAGGAAGACTAAAAGGCAGAGAGCCATACTCCGGCCCTCCCGCATACCCCCCCCCCCCCGTGCCTCGCTTCTTTCGCCTCCAGACACACTGCCCCTCATCCCGTCGATGCCCCTCGGCTCTCTCCTTCTTTACTTCTTCTATGCCCTTCCGTGCCATCTCTCGGCATCCCTACCACGCCCTTCGTTCCACCGTCGCCGCCTCCCCAACGATACCCTCCCCTGGCCTCCCCTCCGCCCACGATCAGCCCCATCCCCAGCATGCCCCATCTCCTCTTTACTCTCTCCCCCCCAAACTTTCCACTATACCATTCCCTCCTCTTCCCCTTCTCCTCCCCCAACCCCACCACGCTTCTCTCCTACAGCCCTTTAAACGACACGCGCATCGAGCATCCCGCTCGCTCGGCACGCCACTGCTCGGGCGACCCGATGACGTCACTTGGCCCGATGACGTCACTCGACCCAATGACGTCACTCAGAGCTGTCGTGGCTGTGGGCGAACAACTGGGATTACGTGCCTCGTGCCTTGTTGGCTGATTACAACTCTCTCTGACTGTGGGGGCGTGAGGTGAGATGGGCAGGGGGGGGGAAGGGGGGAGGGAGCAGAATGAGATGCGGAAAGTTGGTTAAAGAAAGGAAGACAGAATTATCTTTTTTTATTATTAAGATATGGGAAGAAAGAGAGGGAGGAGGGATAGAGAGGGAGATGGAAGCAGAACGAAAAAGGGCGGAGTCAGGAAAGACGGGTAAAGGACAAAGAGGAGGAAGAGGAAGAAACGGAGGAGTCAGAAGGGAGAGTGGGGAGGGGGTTGAGAGAGAAAAGGGGAAAAGGAAAATGAGAGAGTGTTGAAATATGTTGAAAGGGGAGGGAAAGACGGAGAGACACGGAAAACATGATGGAAATTGAGTAATTACAACACCATTGTTATTGTGGTTACTGCATATATGGTGTTGTATAAAAAGTATACGGTTCTTATTTCATGGAGAGCGAGAAAAAGTTCCTATTCCTGTCTCACTTTGCCTGCCTGTGTCTCCGAATAAATAAATATAATGCAAGGGGGATGGCTGTTAGGGGCGGGGGGAGGGCGAGGGGGCGTGGGGAGCCCCCCCGCAGGATAAACTCGCCACAATGATGAGCGGTCGTGACCTCTGCGCCAGGACGGGAAATTACCTGCAGTTACCCTCAATCACAACGCTCAGCTTGGCCTCACGTTCCTGCCCCTCCGCCGCCACCATCCATACACACATCCGTTCAATTATAGGAGCAAACACCTTTGTAATCTGACAATTTATAAGCCATGCGCGCATTTACGAAGACTCACGCACGCACGAACACACCCACAGGCACGCATGCAAAAAATAAAACACGCGCTCGAGCACGCACTCACGCACGCACGCACGCACGCAGCATACAAACGTACACACACGCGCACACACACACACACACACACACACACACACACACACACACACACACACACACACACACACACGCACACGCACCCTCGCGCAAACATAAACATGAGGCTATGAGAGTACTGCGAGCAAGTACCTGGCCTTGAAACTCGCCAACCTGCTCACAATATAAGCAAAGGAAATTGAATAATGGTTCGTAGCCTAGCCGTTCTACCCTCCCCTCCCCTACCCCACCCTCCTCCTCCTCGCCCTCCCCCCCTTCCATCTTCCCGGCCCCTTTCCTCTTCTCAATTCATCCCCTTCCCCCTCCTCTTCCCTCCTGCTAGTCCCCTCTTTACTTAATCCCCCCGCCACTTCCCTTCCCATCATCTTTTATCCCCGTTTCCCACTCTTTCTTCTCCATTCTCTCCCTGTTCTCACCACCTCTTACCCCCTTCCCTTCCTCCTTACCACCCCATCTTCCTTCCCCTTTCCCCCTTTCCTCACCATCTTTTCTTCCCCCTCCCCTTTTCCCTCTTCTCCCTTCCATTATCACCTTCCTCTCAGTCTCTCCCTTCCCTACCCACCCACCTCCAACTCCCCTTTCCTCCTCTCGTCACTCCTCCGTCACCCTCCCTGCCTCACCACCTTTCTTCCCCTTCCCTCTTCCTTCTTTCCTCCTTCCCCTTCTCCCTTCCCTCCCGTCCTCTCTCCTCCCCTTTCTTTACCACCCCTTCCCCTCTTCCCATTCCTCCTCTCCCATCTGCCAATCCCTCCCCCTCCTTTCCCCAACCCCATCTCCCTCCCCCTCCCCTCCCCACCCACCGCCTCGAAATCGGGCCCTGCTCACGGCGGAGCCACTTCACCGAATCAATAAGCCTTCATTGTCTCCGACGTCCTTGTCACCACTGTATAATTCCAATCAAACGGCGGGGACAAAAACTGACCGTGTCGAGAAAACAAACTCGACGGACGCCTCTTGCTCGGATCGAAAACTGGTGCGGGGGATGGGTGGTGGCGGTGGGTGGCCGGAGGAGGGAGGAAGAGAAGACAGAAAAAAGGAGGGTGGGAGTATAGACAAGAACACAGAAGAGATATAAAGGGGATAGTTTATGGTGATGAGATGAATTATTGATGATGATTTGATTGATGATGATGATGAATGATGATGAAATGATGATGATGACGACGAGAAAATGAGGGAAAAAGGGAGAAGCTGGAGGGGGTGGAAAGGTGACACCGTGGGTGATGAGGCGCAAGTAAAAGGATATAAAGGGAAGAGGAGGAGGGGGAGGGGCACGCGGGGGGAAGACTAGGAGAGGTGGGAGAGGAGAGAGAGGAGGAAGGGTGGGAGGATAAGGCGGAAGAAAAACAAGAAAGAGAAAAGGATGTACAAAGATAAAAGGGAAGACCGATGGGGAGGGAAGGAGCAGAAGGGGAAGAAGAGAAAAATTAAGATGAAGAAAATGAGCACCAGAAACGGGAGAGGAACCAAAAGACAACACACAAACCGGGTTCTTCAGCCGACGCCGAAGACACAAAAAACATAATTAATACCAATATAAATCCTTCTTTAAACACCAATCACAAAAATTACGCAAACACGAACGTAAAAATCAACTAGCGGTTAAGGAACCAGCGTAACGCAAAAATAATGATCTTTAAGCTGTTCAAAAGTTAAGTAGTGTGAATAAGAGAAATTTCGCAACTAGGCCTACCAAGGAGATACTGATCAAACTCTCTCTCACTCTCACTCTCTCTCTCACTCTCTCTCTCTCTCTCGCTCTCTCTCTCTCTCTCAATAGTTAAAACTGCCCTCTTATAAACCTCACAAACGCTGAAATCATCCTTTTTGTAAACCTCAAACAAATTCGAAAAACTCTTGCTAACAATCAAAACGTGAAATCCTCCTCTTGTAAACCTCTTAAAAAGGAAGCTAACTCTTAACACAGAAGTTGAAATCCTACTTTTATAAACCTCATAAAAGATGATATAAACTCTCCTTTATAACCTCCACAAAGTTGAAACTCTGTTTGTAAACTCAAACCCTGTTATAAACCTCATAAAAGTTGACACTCTTGTAAACCCCACAAAAGTTGAAACCCTGTTATAAACCACCTTTTATAAACCCGAAAAAGAAAAGTTTCAATTCCTCCTCTTACAATCCCCCAATAACCAAACACGCAACCTTCCACCAACACCATGAAAGAAATCGTCCAAAAACGTCAATATAATCACTCCATCCTCTTTGTTTTAAACGGACAAACGCAAACAAAAAAAAAGTGCTACCCGTGGAAAAAGCCGAAATACGTCTGTTTTCCCACCGTCGCGTACGGAACAAATAACATTAACAATTCAAGTACCGTGTTAACGTCTTGCCAACTGCTCTTATAACGAAATAATGTTTCCGGAAAGCCGAACCATTTTTTTCGACCCTCGCGACACGGGGTGAAAAACTGCGTGAGTGAATAAGAGAGGGGAGGGGCGACAGGACAAGAGAGAGAAGAGAGAGAGAGAGAGAGAGAGAGAGAGAGAGAGAGAGAGAGAGAGAGAGAGAGAGAGAGAGAGAGAGAGAGAGAGAGAGAGAGAGAGAGAGAAGAGGGAGGAGGGAGAGGGAGAGGGAGAGGGAGAGGGAGGGAGAGAAAGAAAGAGGGAAAGAGAAAGAAAGAGGAGAGAGAAAGAAAGAGAGGGAGAGAGAAAGAAAGAGAGAAGAGAGAGAGAAAAGAGAGGGGAGAGAGAAAGAAAGAGAGGGAGAGAGAGAAAGAGAGGGAGAGAGAAGAAAGAGAGGAGAGAGAAGAGAAGGGAGAGAAAAGAAGAGGAGAGAGAGGGAGAAAGAGGGAGAGAGAGAGAGGGAGAAAGAGAGAGAGAGAGGAGAGAGAGAGAGAGAGAGAGAGAGAGAGAGAGAGAGAGAGAGAGAGAGAGAGAGAGAGAGAGAGAGAGAGAGAGAGAGAAGAGAGAGAGAGAGAGAGAGAGAGAGAGAGAGAGAGAGAGAGAAAGAAAGAGAGAAGAGAGAGAGGAGAGAGAGAAAGAGAGAGAGAAAGAAAGAGAAGAGAGAGAGAGAGAGAGAGAGAGAGAGAGAGAGAGAGAGAGAGAGAGAGAGAGAGAGAGAGAGAGAGAGAGAGAGAGAGGAGAGAGAGAGAGAGAGGAGAGAGAGAGAGAGAGAGAGAGAGA
>NW_020872520.1:249717-252217 GCF_003789085.1 Penaeus vannamei
GTAGAAGAGGAGGAGTGTAGAAGAGGTGGTATTAGAAGAGGAGGAGGAGGAGGAGGAGGAGGAGGAGGTGGTAAAGAGGGAAGAGGAGGAGGAGGAGGGTAGAAAGGAAGAGGAGGAGGAGGAGGAAGGAGAGGAGGAGAGGAGGAGGTGGTAAAGAGGAAGAGAAGAGAGGTGGTAGAAGAGAGGAGGAGGAGTGGTAGAGAAGAGAGAAGAGGAAGAGGAGGAGGAGTAGGTGGTAGAAGAGGAAGAGGAGGAGGAGGAGGGGTAGAAGAAGGGAAAGGAGGAGGAGGAGGAGGAGGAGGAGAGGTGGTAAGAGAGGAAGAGAAGGAGGTGTAGAAGACGAAAAGGAGGGGAGGAGGAGGTGGTAGAAGAGAAAGGGAGGAGGAGGAGGAGATGGTAAGAGAAGGAGGAGGAGAGGAGAGAGGAGGTGTAGAGAGGATTAGGATGAGGATGAGTGGTAGAAGAGGAGTAGGAGGAGGAGGAGAGAAGAGGAAAAGGAGAGAGGTGGTAGAAGAGGCAGAGGAGGAGGAGGAAGTGGTAGAAGAGGATTAGGATTAGGTTAGGAGGGAGGAGGAGGAGGTGTGGGTAGAAGAGGAAGAGGAGGAGGTGGTAGAGGAGGAGGAGGAGGAGAAGGAGGAGAGAGGAGGAGGAGGAGGAGGAGGAGGAGGAGGAGGAGGAGAGAGGAGGAGGAGGAGGAGGAGGAGGGCCTGCAGCGCAGGGGCGTCACCTTCGTCACACCGCCCTGTCATCATCGCCGTCACACGGAAATAAACGGGTCCCGCGGCCCCGCGCCGGCGGGCAAGCGATCGGCCTGCGCCGGTGCTCGGGTCGAGGCGCCGCGACTTCCCTGCAAGCGCCCCCGGTCGCCCGCCAGAGTTACGAGCGCCGCTGTGCCAAATTACGTCCCGACTCGTCCGAACGCTGACGGACGAGCGAAAGTGCGGCCAGCGACGAGGCTAATAAAAGTTGGCAAACATTTATTACCAACTTCGATTAGGAATGGCCGCCGCGGGAAGACATCCACTGCAGAGAACGTCACGAAATCGCTCGAAAGAAGCGGCGTCCATCAGCCCGACGTGTCATCCGACGCCGCGCGACTTCCGCCGGGCCCCAGACGCCGATCGCGGCAGTAAACTCGAACAGCAAAGACCCGGGAGGCGCTCCGAGGCCCGCCTAACCACTGCCGGACTCCGCCGCTTGGACGTTATATATGATATTTGCGAGGGGGAACTCCGAGGGCGGAATGCCGAGTCACCGCCATCCACTCTCACGCAGGAAAGGCGGGGCTGAGCGCGGTCTGCCGTCTGCGGAATGGAGGCTTCGTGCACTCGCCGCGCCGCGCTCATTCCCCAAGCGAACGCCGAATAATAACAGTGTCCAGGCCGGCTTCCCACAGCTCGATTTCTATCTGTTAGTCTGCCTGTGCCCATTTGTTTGTGTGTTTTCCTGTCTCGCCTACAAAATCAATGTCTCTCTCCCTTCCTCCTTTCTCTCTTCCTTTCTTGTTCATCTCTCCCACTTGTGATCTTCCTTTTCAAATTCCTTCATCTCTTACTTGCCCCTTCTGCCTCCCTCCCTCTCCTTCTTTCTCCCTCCCTTCCTCTCTCTCCCTGTCTTACTCCCTCTCCCTCTCAGACCACCAATGCAGACAAAAATGCACAATTAAGTCCCAAGATTCCCCGCGCATTGCCGCCCTGACTCTCGCAATATCAAGCAGAAAAAAAGGCGCACGCAGCCATAATAAGCAGCGCGCCGGCCCTCATCACCAGCCCTGTCCCGGGAACTCCAAAATGACCGTCTACCTCACGCAAGCAGAGGAGCGCATGCCGTCGAGAACTCCGAGACATCTACATATCACCCGACGCACCGGCATAACTCCTTGACCACATAATTAGATACTTCCTCTTATTATCGAAACACGGCGAATGATAAGGAAAAAAAGAAAGATGCAAAAAGAATCGGCATGCCTCTCCCCACTCCCCCACCTCCCGTTTGGTTCTGCAAGACTTTCCCCGTGTTGTGGTCGTTCGTTGCCTGTTATATACTCCGTCGAGTCACTCGTCAAGCAAGAACCACGGTCCGAGGGTGTGATGGGATAGCCACCTCTCGTGTCACGCAACGAGGGAGACACTAAGAGGCCGTTCCTTCTTCCCTTCCTCCCTAACACCATCTTTCTCTCTGTCCCCTTCCCTTTTCCATCTCTGTCCGTCTCTCGTTGGTTTGCTATTCCATCAATAGAATGTGGGGAGAAATACAGAAAGACTGATAGACAGAATTACAGACAGACGTGGAAAAGTAACAATAGCTTCACTATGAATACTTCTCTCATTACCCTACGACCTTGATCACATTTTCCTCGTGCTCAACATGTCAGAAAAAAAGAAGATGAGGGTACAACACCGACGGAAAATAGGAGGGAAACAATGGGAACATAAAACACGGGATGAGAAAGGAAAATAAAGAAGAGAAGAGAGGGAGAAAAGAAAAGATACGCGAAGAG
>NW_020872520.1:257217-274717 GCF_003789085.1 Penaeus vannamei
CACCACACATAGACTAGCACACATTAACACACCGTTAAAATAGTTAAAAATACATCTCCATCTTTCTCATCCTACCACTCTCATTCACCTACTCCCTCTTCCTCTCATCACGTATCTTTCCTGCTTCTTCTCCTCCTCCTCCTCCTCCTTCGTTTCGGTCTCTGCTACTCTTTCCTCCTCCTTCTCTTTCCCTTTCCCACACTCTCTACTCCTTCCGCTCCTCATCTCCACCTCCATTTCATCTCCGCTTCCACCTCCACTCCACCTCCACCTCCACCCTTCCTCCTTGGGTCACGCCTAACAAGGGCTGTCTGTCAGGTCACGTCTTTTTGCCCGCGGGAGGAAGCGACTGGGTAAATCACGGATACCGATAAAAAAAGGAGAGAAAAAATGGTAAGCAATTAAAAGAAATGTAAATAAAAATGTGTAGAGTAAAATGGAAAATACCAAGAAGTGCAGTCACGCGGTGGTCGGATTCGAACACGCTGCTTCAATTTTTTTTCATGTTTTTCTCTTCTCAATTCTATTTATCTTACAACCTCTCCCCCCCCCGCCTCTCTCTCTCCTCTCTCTCTTTCTCTCCTCTCTCTCTCTCCCTCTCTCTCTCTCTCTCTCTCTCTCTCTCTCTCTCTCTCTCTCGTCTCTCTCTCTCTCTCTCTCTCTCCTCTCTCTCTCTCCCCTCCTCTCTCTCTCTCCCTCACTCTCACTCTCCCTCACTTCTCTGTCTCCTCACTCTCTCTCTTCTTCCCTCACTCTCACTCTCTCGCCTCCTCTCTCTCTCTCCCTCACTCTACTCTCTCCTCACTCTCTCTCTCCCTCACTCTCTCTCTCCCTCACTCTCTCTCTCCCTCACTCTCTCTCTCCCTCACTCTCTCTCTCCCTCATTCTCTCCCTCCCTGCTCTCTCTCTCTCCCTCCACACTCATCGGACTTCTCGCTCTCTTTCCCTCAATGACCCTTCTTACTGCCCATATTCCCAAAGCATCCNCTGGCACGCGCGTCACCAGCGAGCGGAGAGCTATCGCTAATCCCACTAACGGCCAGATAAGAGAGATATAGGGAGATAAGGGAAGTAAGGGGGGGAAGAGGGATAATGAGATAAGGGAGTAAGGGGGTAAAGGGAGGGGCAAGGAGGATGGGGAGGTAAGAGTGGAGTAAGAGAGATAATGAAATCAAAGGGAAGCAAGGGAGGAAAAAGGCGATAAGAGAGGCAAGAGAGCAGTGTGAGAGATAAGGGAGATAACAGAAGAAAAAATATGGATAAAGGAGATAGGGGAGGTAAGAGAGGCGTAAGACAGATAAGGAAGACAAGAAAAATGCAAAGAAAGACGAAGTAAGAGATAACGGAGGAAAAAGAGGTTAAAGAGAGAGGAAAGAGAGAACACAGGGGAAAAAGGGAGGTAAGAGGTAGATACGGGAGGAAAACAAGGAGAAGAGAGAACAGGAGGGAAAAATAGAGGCAAGAGGTAGATACGGGAGGAAAACAAGCGACGAAGGAGATAGACACAGGAGGGAAAAGAGAGCGGTAAGAGGTAGACAAGAGAGGAAAACAAGAGGAAAGAAGATGGACACAGGCAGAAAAGAAGAGACGAAAGAAGATAGACAAAGGAGGAAAAAAAAAGAGAGGTGAGAGGTAGACCCAAGAGGTAAAAAAAGACGAGAAAGAGAACCTCGGAGTGCCGGCGGAGAGGACGACCCGACGACACGAGATCCCCCGCGAGAGGCTTCATCGCATCCCCCCCCTCCCCCCCTCCTTCCCCCTCAAGATGGCCGTCGCCGCTGGCCCGCTTCACAGGTGCGCCGCTGCTCTCCCGCGGCTCGGGCTTTCGCATTCTCACCTCGCCGTCGTCGCTATCATCACTCTGCATCGCCATCGAGTCACTGCAGGTCAGCGTCGGAGAAAGCAAAAGGAATACGAGGAAACCGATGATAAAAAAGGGGGGAAAAAGTTGTAAGAAAGAGAGAGAGAGACAATTGACCGTCCGATACAGGTATGCTGGATAATGGGTCTTCATAACAAAGCTACATCGAATCGTATGCTAAGACAATGCATCTATGCTAATGCAATGCATGGTGCAACTTTATTTGGTGTCAAAGTGATTGAGGAATGCACGTAACCAGATAAAAAGACACGTATACATGCAATCACACTTATTGAGTCCTTATTCAGACACGCACACACACACACACGCACACGCACACGCACACCACACGCGCACGCGCACACACACACACACACACACACACACACACACACACACACACACACACACACACACACACACACACACACACACACACACACACACACACGGAGCGCATGACTCATCGGCCGGCGTCTTTTTGTCTGGCAAAAATCACCCGTGTAAGAAGGAGGAATTTAGAGCACCCGGGAGACGGGGAGAGAGGGCGCGGCGACTCGGCTACTCTTGACAATAGCAAATACGTATTATTTTGGGTAATTGTCACTTGTCGAGAATACACAGGAAGGAGATCTAGCGCTGGATTTGATGGGACTGGAGTGTAAGTGAGGCTGGGGTGGGAAGAGGGGTGAGTGGAGGAGAGAGAGATGAGGAGGGGGGGATAAGGACGGGAGGGAGGGGATAAGAGGAAGGGGGGATAAGAGGGGAGGGGAGGAGGATAAGAGGGGAGGGGATAAGAGTGGAGGGAGGGGGGATAAGAGGGGAGAGGGGAGGAGCGGGGGATAAGAGGAGAGGGAGGAGGAGGAAAGAGGGAGGAGGGGGAGGATAAGAGGAGAGGGAGGAGGAGGAGAAGAGGAGAGGGAGGGGGAGGATAAAAGGGAGGAGAAGAGAGGAGGAGAAGGAGAGAGGGGAAATGTGAGAATGAGAGCAGAGGCGAGGAGGAGGGGTGTCTGAAAAGTCTTCCCTCGTACTGTTCCGTTTCCAGTTATAAAATCCCCGGACGAGTCATTCGGCCAATCGCGCGGTCAGCCCCGCCGAATCGCCTCGCTGACCACGGGCCTGATTTAGGGCCTCCGATAACTAGCCCTCTCGCCGCCGTGACGTCATGGGTCACAGTGGAGCGTGTCTTGCAGCTGGCAGAACTATTCGGGGCTGCAGGCTATAAAAATACATGCACATGCACACGTGAATGCATGTGCATTCACGTGTGCATGTGCATCGCAATGGATAATGATAACAATAACAACAATAATAAAACAATAAAAAACACAAATAAGAATTCCTAATATTACTACTATCACTACTACATTTATTATTAAGAACAATAATAATAATGATGATAATAATAATAATGATAATAATGTTATTATTTATCATAATAATAATATCAATATAAAAATAATAAATAATAATAATAACAATAACAATAATAATAACAACAATAATAATAACAGCAACACTAGAAAGAAAAACAAAGATACGGGGCCACAGAGAACTATCCCCCTCCTTCCCTTCCCTCCTCTCCTCCTCCCTCCTCCTCCCCCCCACGATCGCTGGACAAGAGCTAATGATACGGTCCGTCTCTGGAAGAAATGAGGAATTGCTTGGCTCCTAATGCATGCCTGCTGTCACCATCCTTCAGGGATTCGCCCACAGAACGGACCCTGGAATGCCGATTTTGAGGGCGGGGCTAGGAGGGAGGGGGGGTATGGGAGGGGTTGATAGGGGGTAGATGAGGAGGGGGGTTTGATGAGGAGAGAGGTAGATGGGGAGGGGGAGTTCATGGGGAGGATGGAGGGGCGTAGAATAAGTGGAGGGCGAGGTGGTGAGGGGGTAGATGGGAAGGAAGGAGAGGAAGGAAGAAAGAAAGGAGGGAGAATAGACTGGAAAAGTAGGACGCAGAGAAGGCGAAAAGAGAGAGAGAAGAAAAATACTGAGAAGCGAACAGATGGAATGTAAAAACTGGGCAGGAAATGAAGGATGGACTTCACTGCAATCGCAATTGCAAAAGCATTTTCAGTTACCTCTTTTCTCTCCTCCCTTTCCATCTCCATCATCCACTTACTCCGTTATCACTTCTTCCCTTTCCCCGCCCTTCAGCTTTGTATTTTTCCATCTCTCCTCCCTTCTCCCTTTTCCCCCCGCCTCGCGCTTTACCTCTGTCCTTCCTATCATTTTACTTCTCTCCCTCTCTCCTCTTCTTTTACTTTCTTCTCCACACCTCTTTCTCCTCCTCCTCTCTTCTTCTCATCCTCTCCGTCTCTCCTTCCTCCTCCTCTTCTTCTCTTTCTCTTTCATTCTTCATATATTTCTGTTCCCTCTCCACCTCTACCACCACCTCCACTTCCTCCTCCTCTCCCCTTCCACCTCCACCTCTCCCTTCTCCACCCCTTCCACTCCCACCTCCCCTATACTACCACCCTTACCTCCACCCCCTCCCCTTCCACCTCCCCTATACCTCCACCTCTCCTCCATCTCCACCTCCACCTCCTCACCTCGCCCTCGTAAGGCACGCCACCAATTACCGTTCCTTCGTCGAGATAAATCTGGTTGTGAATGCGCCTCGCGGGGGACCAGGGAACCAGCTCGGACGAACCCGCGCTCTCAAAGCTGATTCAATCTCTCTCTCTCGTGTGTGTGTGTGTCTGTGTGTGTGTGTGTGTGTGTGTGTGTGTGTGTGTGTGTGGTGTGTGTGTGTGTGTTGTGTGTGTGTGTGTGTGTGTGTGTGTTGTGTGTGTGTGTGTGTGTGTTGTGTTGTGTGTGTGTGTGTGTGTGTGTGGTGTGTGTGTGTGTGTGTGTGCTGTTTGTCGTGTGTGCGTGTGCGCGTGCGATTAAACATATAAAGAATAAAATAAAAATGAAAATATATGACCAAAAAAATATATGACCATAACCAGAACTCAGCCAGATATCCCATGGAAACTCTCGCATTCTTGTAAGAACTTCTATTTCCTTTGATCTCCTCCCAACACTGTCGGAGATTTACCCTCACAGGACCCTCGCCTTGGTCCCGAAAGCACTGCTGATAATGTTACCGATACCGATCTCTTCTTCTGCTGCTGCTGCTGCTGCACCACTTATTCTTTCTCTTCCTACTCCTACTCCCCCCCTCCTCCTACTACTTCTCTCCCTTCCTCTTCTCTTTTCTCTTCTTCTTTTCCTCCTCCTTCTCCCCCCTTCTCCTCCTTCTTTCCCCTTCTCCTCCTCCTCCTCCTCCTCCTTATCTTCTTGGCGCGATCTCGAGAATGTCTCTGCCCTTGCTTAATCCTAATGACCAACTTCCTCTCGCATTTCTTGTCCGCGCTTAAGTTCGATCGACAGTTTCTGCGCCTCGACCCAAGTTCAGGTTTCAGGAAGAGGGGGAGGAGGGGTGGAGGGAGAGAGGAAAAAGCGAAAAGAGGGATAGAGGGAATGGGTGGGGGGGCAGGGATGGGGAGGGAGGGGAGGAAGAGAAGGGAGAAAAGAGAGCAAGGAGGGAGGGAGGGAGGGAGGGAGAGAGAAGAAGGAGAGAGAAGAAGAGAGAGAGAGAGAGAGAGAGAAGAGAGAGAGAGAAGAGAGAGAGAGGAGAGAGGAGAGAGAGAGAGAGAGGAGAAGAAGAGGAGAGAGAGAGAGAAGAAGAGAGAGAGAGAGAGGAGAGAGAGAGAGAGAGAGAGAGAGAGGAGAGAGAGAGAGGAGAGAGAGAGAGAGAGAGAGAGAGAGAGAGAGGAAGAGAGAGAGAGAGAGAGAGAGAGAGAGAGGAGAGAGAGAGAGAGAGAGAGAGAGAGAGAGAGGAGAGAGAGATGAGAGAGAGGAGAGAGAGAGAGAGGGAGAGAGAGGAGAGAGGAGAGAGGAGGGAGGAGAGAGAAAAGGGAAGAGAGAGAGAGGAAGAGGAGAGTAGAGAGAGAGAGAGAGAGAGAGAGAGAGAGAGAGAGAGAGAGAGAGAGAGAGAGAGAGAGAGAGAGAGAGAGGAGAAGAGAGAGAGAGAGAGAGAGAGAGAGAGAGAGAGAGAGAGAGACGAGAGAAAGAGAAGAGAGAGAGGAGAGAGAGAGATGAGAGAGAGAGAGAGAAGAGAGCGAGAGAAAACGGCATAACGACATGAAGTTACCAATAAAAAATATCTCGATGTCGTCTATCCGTGTCCTATGACAACACACCGGTTCGCAGAGAAATGAGAAAAGACTGTCTAAATCCTGAACAACCCTTGATAGGCCTCCATAGTCAGCCTCGTCGCAAGATGCCAGCCAGTACCAAGGTCTAAATAAATATACTTATACAGACCTTGGCCAGTACTATCCCCCTATGGCAAAGCGAGGCGAAAATGCACGTGGGGGGTCGGTGGCGATCGTCTGAATAACACTGATGCAAATTCAAATCAATAACACCAACCAAAATGATAAATCACCATTCCTAAATAGTCAACCTGTTGGATACAACTGCGTGTGGTGCACGTTCATAATTTGATTTCTTTTCCGTTTAAACTATCACGAAACTACTAACGCTGGACAAACGAACTTTCAAACAATGCAATGCGAATGAGAAAGAACTCTTGCGCCTTAAGCTTCGATCATCCCAAAATTGTATTTATATGCGGTAACTCAACTACACATCCCCTCCTTACATCGGGGAGATTGATAATAACACCACAACATCCAAAAGGCATCACTATCTTTTGCCGGAAACTCCTCCGCGCAAATCTCAATGTTAAATTCAGAGGCAAAGTATAATACAAAAAAGTAATTATATGCTAGTCGTACCTTACTGCATTAGACACTTAAATAACAATGTTGTAAAGTGGCAATCACACAGTACTTATGCAATAACACTTTACGAACCTTTATCATCATCATCATCATTATTCTAATCATGATTTAATCAATGATTTAAAAGATGTCAAGAGAGAGAGGAGACAGACGACAATCAGCCAGACAAAAAGCGGAAGACAAAGCAAAAAAACAAAATCTCGATGAGAATATGCCATTACTCCGGTGACTTGCTCCGCAGACGCTATAAAATCAACAATTCGTCTACAATGGAATGTTGTCGCAGATCAAGCAACTGACAGCCACGCTTGTTCAAGAAATCTACTCATAGCCATAACCAGAGAGCTCTCGGAGAACACAACAGCTCTGCCGTTAGTTTTAATCCGACTTGATCTTTCTTGGACAGTGGTTTTCGGCTTCTTTAACACATTGCGCATCAGCTGTTCAGTTTATATATTTTTTTGTTATTACATATTTTTAGCCTATGGGAGAGAAAAAAAATCAGTAATCTGTCCAAGCTTTATCTACCTAATGGTAATACGGTATTTCGCGAATATCATTCCTATGAACACTTGACTATGTAAATGGCTACACTACTCCACCCCCCGCCCCCCCCAGTCCAAGTTTCGCGACCCGCCAACCCCCAGCGATTACAGTGCCCTACAGTTCCATCATAATCCGTCTGTCCCAATTCGTAATTAACCACGAAACTAATGGACAAATTACACAAACAAATCAGTAATAAAAGCAAAAATGAAAGAGGCCTTAATGCTATTCCTCTCAATTATCTTTTCTTTCTTTTTTCCCTTCCGATTCGACTAAATGACGAGCAGACTGGCAACTGAACAGAACGATATAAATACATCAACGTTCGCTCCAGATCATGCCCGGATGCTTTACTACTGAATAAATCAAAGAACACGTTTATCTCATTCATTCTCTCATTCTATTATCCAATTCTCTTCTATCATCACCTTTCTCTTCGTTTCTCTTCTTTTCTCTTCTCTCTCTTTTTTCTCTTCTATTCTCTCTCTTTTCTTTTCCTTTCTCTTCTCTCTCTTTTCGTTTATCTTCTCTCGCTTTTTTTCTTCCTCTCTCTCTTTTTCTTTTTCTTCTCTCTCTTTCCTTCCCCTTTCTCTTCCGTTATCTCTTCCTGTCTCTCTCTCTCCTCCTCTCCTCTCTCTCTCTCTCTCTCTCTCTCTCTCTCTCTCTCTCTCTCTCTCTCTCTCTCATCTCTCTCATCTCTCTCTCTCTCTCTCTCTCTCTCTCTCTCTCTTCTCTCTCTCTCTCACTCACACAATCACTCACAAATCTCTCTCTCCTCTCTCTCACACACAATCTCTCTCTCTCTCTCTCTCTCTCTCTCTCTCTCTCTCTCCTCTCTCTCTCTCTCTCTCTCTCTCTCTCTCTCTCTCTCTCTCTCTCTCTCAGATAAAAATATCTACCTTTTCCGCCAACACAGGAAGTCCTACTAAATGGTACGGCAATTCAGCATACCTGTGGGAGAGAAAAATTATTTAGTTTGATAAATGACCCGACTTTCAAAAAAAATAAATATATATATATATATAATGGCACATAATATAAAAGTTCATACTTTTCATAAAAAAACAAACAAAAGTAACGACAGACAAAATATAAGACGGGAAATGTGCAGTGATGATTGTAAAGATGCCAAAATTAAAAACACCAAGAAAAAAAAAAAAAAAAACAGGAGCAACGCAGAAATCAGACACGAAAAAATCCCCGAAAAGTAACCACCCTGACACCACATCATAATGCTCTGACAGCTGAACATAACACTCTTGACATCACATCACAATAATCGAACCAGTACTACAGACGACTAAAAATGGACAATATGCGAGTGTGTGTGTTTGTGCGCGTGCGTGCGTGGTGTGTGTGCGTGGCGTGTGTGTGTGTTTGTGTGGGGGGTTGTGTGTGAGGGAATTGTGTGTGTGTGTGGGGGGGGGTTGTGTGTGGGGGGTTGTGTGTGTGGTGGGTTTGTGTGGTGGGGGGGGTTGTGTGTGGGGGGGGTTGTGTGTGTGGGGGGTTGTGTGTGTGGTTGGGGGGGGGTTGTGTGTGTGGGAGGGTGTGTGTGGCGAGAGGTTGTGTGGGGGGGAGGGGGGGTTAGGTGTGTGTGTGTGTGTGTGTGTGTGTGTGTGTGTGTGTGTGTGTGTGTGTGTGTGTGTGTGTGTGTGTGTGTGTGTGTGTGTGTGTGTGTGTGTGTGTTGTGTGTGTGTGTGTGTGTGTGTGTGTGTGTGTGTATGTGTGTGTGTATGTGTGTGTGTGTGGTTGTGTGTGTGTTTGTGGTGTGTGTGTGCGCATGAATGTGTCTGCGACTGCACTTGTGTAGGTGCGTGAGTGTGGGTGCATGAGCATGTGGTGCATAAATGTGTACATGAGTGAGTTAATGAGCGTATGAGTGGTGCGAGTGCATAAGCGTATGCGCGAGTACATGAGTATGCATGTGAGTGCATGAGTAAGTGTGCCAGTGCAGGAGTAAGCATACGGGTGCATGAGTGTGTATGTACACGAGTCAGCGTGTGTTTGATGTGTGCGTGCGTGCGCATGCGGGGGGGGGACATAAGGGGAAGGGGAGGGGGGGGGCAGGCTGAGGTGAATCATACAGCTATGCATGTTACAGGAAGTGTTTTAAGCCACCGCACTGCACTCTTGAGATACTTCCTTCCACGAGGTAAGAAGGATAAGGCGAGAAAAGGAAGAACAACAAAAGTGGAATAAGAAAGAAGAAAGTGAAGGAAAGTGAAGGAAAAGAGAGAGAGAGAGAGAGAGAGAGAGAGAGAGAGAGAGAGAGAGAGAGAGAGAGAGAGAGAGAGAGAGAGAGAGAGAGAGAGAGAGAGAGAGAGAGAGAGAGAGAGAGAGAGAGAGAGAGAGAGAGAGAAGAGAGAGAGAAGTAAAAGAACCAAAGAGCTGTACACATAACACAACCTCCCTGTCAACCAAACCCATCGCCACGGAGGGGACAAAGAAAAGAAAAAAAGACAAGAGAGAGACGGAGCGAGATAAACACAAACGCCCCTTAATGAATTCAGTAATAAAACATCGAAGCAATATCTCCTGGGTAATTTATGCCTCCCTTCCCTCGCCAGAGAAACCCCCAGGTCCCCCTCGTGTCCTCAATCGTCCACCCATCCCGGCGACCGCAGGACCACCTGTGCCGTAGGAATCCATCCACCCATCTATCCATTTGCTGGTCTATCCATCCACCCCTATATCCACTTGCTGGTCTATCCATCCACCCATCTATCCACTTGCTGGTCTATCCATCCACCCTCCATTCATTTGCGTGTCTATATGTGCACCTATCCATTAAGCTATCCACTTGCTCGTCCACTTACAAAAGCGGTAGCGGGACCACCTGTGTCATAGGAATCCATCTATCCATCTATATAAACACTTGCTTGTCTACCTATCCATCCGCCCATATGCCCATTCATCTGATTGCCTATATATCCACCTATTCTTTAATCTATCCCCTTATTCGTCCAACCCTTTCTACCAACAAGCTATCCACTCACGCATCCATTCGTCCACCTATTCACTTCCCTCCACCCCTCGATCCACCCATCTTGTCGATCACCCTATTCCCACCCTCCTCTTCGCATGCATCCACCTATCAACCAGACAGCTAACCCACCTATATCCATCCATCCATCCATCAACCCATCCACCCACGAACCTTTCCTCGTCCGCGCACCCATCCTTCCACCAAATCGACATGTCAACAATTACCCCCGCGCCCCCAACCCACTCTCCTCCCTTCCCCCTCCCATCCACCTTACACCCTCCCCCCGCCCACGCAACACCAACCCCACCCATCCCACCCAACCCCCTGCGGCCTGCACACAACCTGCACTCTGACCCGCGATGGCGTCTTTGGATCCGGCTACAGCACGCAAACAAACTCGTGGAGGAGTTCATTGTTTCTTTGTACACCCGCGCAACACAGACCGGAAAATAAACACAAAAAAAAAAACTAAAAAAAAAAAAAACTAAAAAAAAAAAATGCGGAGAAGAAAGTAAAATAAACAAGTACATGGGAACTGGAAACAAAGTAAGGGGAACCAATATGTATTCATTTTTTGCTACCAATATGTAGCAATATCCATATCTATACCAATTACTATCTACATTTATGCCTATCTCACATATTCATCTATATACAGAGAGAGAGAGATCAAAGTCACTTGGACCAGGAAGAGGAAATGAAAAAAAGAAGAGAGAGAAAGAGGAAGAATGAGGAAGGATGAAGAACAGAAGAGAACAGGAGAAATAGGAGGAAGAAAAGGAAAAAAAGGGAGGAAGAAAAGTCGGAAGAATATGAGAAGGGAAACATAGACCACGGAGAATAAAGAGGAAGAACGGGAAGAGGGCGAGGCCAAGGAGGAAGAAGAGGATCGTGGGAAAACAGAACCGCGTCTACCACTTTTCATATCGTATTCTATTCCTTCGTACATATGCCACTTCTTTTTATTTACCAGTTGATTGCCTTCCCCATTTCCATCCATATATGCCTTTCCCCATTTCCTTTTCATCATGCTCCTTATCTTATTCCGCTTCCCATCCATTTACGCCTTTTCCATTTCTTTTTAATCATGTTTCTTGCCCTCCCCCCCCCCACATTTCCCATCCATATCAGCCTGACTGAATCCTTTTGCTTCTCCTTCGTACTCTTTTATCACCGCTTCTTCATTTTCCTCCACTGCCTCTTCTGCGGCCAAGGCATCGCTCATTCTCCTTTGTCTTTCGTGACGCTGCGTTACTTGGACTTGTGTAGGAAATGCATCGCGTAAAATAATAAATAACGATAAATAATAATAACACAAACAACAATAATAACTATTCCTATTGTCACTACAATTACTGTTATCGTTATCATGGTAGTCAATATTATCATTATCCTTTAATCATGATCATTATCCTTATTTTAAGAAATGCTAACATGACAAATAAATGCAACGACAGAAGCTATAACAAAACCAGAGGGAAGTGACAAAAAAATAAAAACAAACGAACAAACATTTCATACCCCCCCCCCCCCACTTCACCCTAGAGAGAGAACAGGGAGGAGAGGGAGGGAAAGGGAGGAGGGAGGGGGAGGGAGGCGAGGGAGGGAGGGGGGGAGAGAGGGGAGGAGGGGGGAGAGAGAGAGAGAGAGAGAGAGAGAGAGAGAGAGAGAGAGAGAGAGAGAGAGAGAGAGAGAGAGAGAGAGAGAGAGAGAGAGGAGACGAGAGAGAGAGAGAGAGAGAGAGAGAGAGAGAGAAGAGAGAGAGAAGAAGAGAGAGAGAGAGAGAGAGAGAGAGAGAGAGAGAGAGAGAGAGAGAGAGAGAGAGGAGAGAGAGAGAGATGAGAGAGAGAGAGAGAGGCAGAGGAGAGGAGAGAGAGAGAGAGAGAGAGGAGAGAGAGAGAGAGAGAGGGAGAGAGGGAGAGGGAGAGAGAGAGGGAGAGGAGAGAGAGAGAGAGAGAGAGAGAGAGAGAGAGAGAGAGAGAGAGAGAGAGAGAGAGAGAGAGAGAGAGAGAGAGAGAGAGAAGAGAGAGAGAGAGAGAAGTCACGAAGCAAGATCCAGTGGAGATAAAACACCAGGAAAGCACGGGGGATTTGCCTGGCGCGCCACGACCAGCATAATCACAGCCTGCTCTTTTCCCCTGCGAAGGAGAGGGAGCAGGAAAATGGGAGGGGAAAAATATAGGGAGCGAAGAAGCGAATAGGAAGATAAAGAGATGAAAAAAAAAATGTGAGGAAACAGGGTGGAAGGAAGGTAGGAAGGAGGGAAGGGGGGAGAATGGGAAAGAGGGAGAGCGAGAAAAAGGACTTGCGATATCCATCATCACTCCTCCATCCTCCTGCATAGCCCCTCCCTTTCTTTCTCTGCCATCGCCGCCTCTTCCTCTATCTCTTCATATTCCTCTTCCCTTGCCTCTCCTCCTCCATCTTCCCCCATCCCCGCTCTTCCATCGCCTTCTCCTTCCCTTTCTCTTCCATTGCTTCTCCTTCTTCATCTTTTCCCTGCTCTTCCATTGCTTCATCCTTCACTTCCTCTTCCATTGCCTGCTCCTTCTCTTCTTCCATCGCCGCCTCCTGCATCTATTAATCCTATTCACCTTCAATTGCTCCTCTTCCTCCATCTTATCCCCTTGCTCTTCCACGGCCGCCTCCTTGCCTTCCTCTTCCATCACCTTCTCTTTCTCTTTCTCTGACTCCTTTTCCTCCTCCTCCACGGCCATCACGACTACGCCCCCCAGGCCGTATCCACTCCTCCCGATCTCGTAAATTATACAATGGAAGCGAGCCAGACTTCTCGGAATGCAAGAAATAAACAAGAAATCTAACCCTCCCTGCAATTCTCCCTACGATCAAATATACAGCCAATTAAAATAATGTATAAAGCGAGAATTCGTATGTACAATTCTCTTCACGTCAACCAACATGATTTTTTTTTAGTGCGGGCGTAGGGTAACAGCGTCTCTCGGGCGATGCAAAATTCATTAACATGATATACATGTCAAACTGACAATCTAGTTTTCTTCAGTCCACATAATTCAACCTCTGAGCGGCAAGCGCTCACCAGGAGGTCGTCCCTCCGACGGCCAAGACAGGGCGACATTGCAACCAGGCGCGCGCGCGCCGAACACTCGTAAACGTCTTGCTTGAACCTGTACCCCAAGTCGTGAATTGCCTGTACCGCAACAGCAATTAATCTCACCCGTAAATGATCAGCATAATTTCTCGTAATGTTTATGATGGTGGTAATGATCCCCAGCGTCAGCATCATAATCAGTGCCATCAATCTAGTACCGATAACACTAAGAAGCAAGTTCACGAGCCCCACTCTCCTCCCACGGCCGGATCGAGACGAGAGTGCTCCGTGCAGTCCGCACGGAGCAAAACATGCTCTGGTCCGTGTTTGTGGCGGGGCGTGGATTCAATATTCACATTATTCAGTCTCCATTTTCCTAACAAACTGCAGTCTGTAAATACGAAAAAAACACACTTATCTATTCAAGCATTATTTGCAATGCTGAATATATGACAGCATCAACGTAAGAGCAACTCTTAGACACATCCTGAGGTAAAGCGATCAATGCCCCGGCTTCCAATCGCCTAATGCCCACCACAAATACCAACAAAGCAACCTTCGCGGTAGCCCCCCCCCCCCGGTCTATGGCCCCACGCCCCTCAACCAAAGCGCAGCGATGTCCGCACGCCGTCCGGCCGAGACAGATATAAATCATCGCGCCAGGGCGTCGCGGACATCAAGGGTCGCTGGCGATGCGCATGCAGATCCCTCCGCCCTCCGCCCGGCGGTGATGTGACAGTTCCCAAGCCTGCCAGCCGGGGATAATTAGCGGCTGGCAAAAACAAGCCGGGGCATCGGGGAGCCGGCATACCTGTAAGGGGGAGGGGAGATGACAGTCCTTCCCTGCCTCTCCTCCTCCTCTCACTCCCCCTCGTCCTTCGTCGACGTCCCACGAGGTATGTCGCCACGTGCAAGCGCCAGCGGCTACTGCCTCGCAAGTATCCGTGAAAGAGGATCTTGCATTCCGTTCATCTACCTAAAAGCAGGTATGCTCATTCGTGTGAGTGCATGCACGCAATTAAGCGAGAATGCGCCCATGCGTGTAGGTATGCTAAAACATGTTTGTATAGCTCTTTGCGGATCCATTTAATTGCACATAATGATACTCCAACCGAAATATTCATGCAGCTCTCGGCCGCTCCCAACAAAAGCCAAGAAGCTATGCATGACCAGTTCGGGATAACTCCAAGAACTCATTGCATCTTGTATCCTTCATCCAGCATAAAGTAAATGTCAATGGGTGACATTCGACAAACAGTGCTGGCCAAAGACAGCGAACATTTGAAATCAGATGTGCATGATTACATACATAATTACTGTGTGTGCGTGTCTGTGGTGGTGAAGGGGCCGGCATGCTTGCAGGTGTGTGTGGGTGTGGGTGTCTGTACGTAATGTGCAGTGCATGCGCCTGTTTGTGTGTGCGTGAATAGTAATTCAGAAAACAAGAATAATTCTAAAAATCAATAAACGTGACAGCAATCCAAGACTCGATTATATACATCAAAATGATGATCATAAAACCCCTCCCATTCAAAAGAAAACGAGTAGTTGGAACAGGAAAAAAATAAAAGAAAGCAGCAGCAGCACTCGCAAAAAAAACGACCAACTAAACACACCAGGACGAGCAAAGGAAGGCCTAAATAGCAAGACTAGGCCTCATCCTCACGAATTTTGCCAGTCAGCGGCCGTCCTCACCATCTGTTGCGTCAACACACTGGAACCCAAAAAAACCGCGCTGAACAGACACCTGCCACCTTTGCCTCAGATGGAGCTCCTGTCCACAACCACCCGCGACTCCTTATCAATATCCACTTCGTCCACGCACCCACTCGTCTCCCGCTTTGAGAACTTTTCCAAAAAGGCGAGTAAATTTCCACAGAGTCTGGAGCACTCTCTTGCATTTACTGTTGCGATTTAAAAGGATGGGATAAAATCAGTAACTTGTGTCGGAAGAACACAAAATCAACTGGATATTGACAAAGGATAGGAGAGAGAGACAAGAGAGAACAGAAGAGAGTGAGAGAAGAGAGAGGAGAAGAGAGCGGAGAAGAGAGAGAGAAAAGAGAGAGAGAAGAAAAGGGAGGGGGGAGGGGTGCGAGAGGGAGAGAGCGTCTCTACCTCCACGTCAATGTCCTCACAGAGTTTATAGGCCTCTTACGACTTAAAAGGCTCGCTGGACAAGTGCCAGGCGCACTTTAATAACCATTAGCCGCGACTGGTTCCATCTACTGCAGAGTTGCCAAAAGAGAAAGAACAACACAAAACCAAACAAAACAAAAAACAGAAAACCAAAGAATAAAAAATAGCTGTGGTTTCTCCCTTTCCTCCCCCGAGTGTGTGCTCGCCTCGCTATCTTCACCGCAATCACCGCGGAGATCCCAGCGTGCAGAAATGCGGTTATTCATGACATTATTTCCTTCACACCATAAATATTGCCTTGGAATCATTATCTCGGCATTACATCGGGTCGCATAAATGCCCCCTTTTTTGTGCCCGCTCACAACCACGAACCTTCTGAAAACAGGATATGAATATGGTGTTTTTTTCATCATTATGAGCCCAACATCATTTTCTAATACCAAGACCAATTATAGGAAAAGTGAAGAAACCAGACGACCTTATAATCTCTATCCTTTGAAATCTTGTCCGACCTTTCACAGTTCTCACTTTCTCCATTTTCCCTCCCTATGACTCAGTTTCCTTTCATGAAGAGAGATGTATACATGTCTCTTCAGCCCTCGCCCCCTTGCTTGGTTCCCTGTCAACTTGACCTTAAGCCCGCCCTGTCCCTCGCCTCTTTAGGGTCACCAACCCTAGGGTCTCTTCCCTACCTCCTCCTGTCGCCGCTGCTGCTTCCCCTTACCCCTTTCTCCCCCTCTATTTGCTTAGAAGCTAGGTCTCCTGGTACTCTAAGCCCTCTGTTGTTTATCTTCGTGATCCCTTTACATCGCTAGTCTTCTGTTGCCATCTGTGTCTTACTGTCCTTATCCACCTAAAACCCTGCTGCCCCTCTTCCCTTTGCTCCGGCAGGCGGCGGCGACAACGCCTGCTTCGTTCTTCTGGTCTTTTTACATTTCTATTTCTTCTTCTTCTTTCTCATTTTCTTGTTGTGTTTCTCTTTTTCTTGTTGTTTTTCTTTCTCTTTTTCTAGTTGTTTTTCTTTGTTGTTTTTCTTTCTCTTTTTCTAGTTGTTTTTCTTTCTCTTTTCTTGTGTTTCTTCTCTTTTCTTGTTGTTTTCTTTCTCTTTTCTTGTTTTTTTTTCTTTTTCTTGTTGTTTTTCTTTCTCTTTTTCTTGTTGTTTTTCTTTCTCTTTTTCTTGTTGTTTTTCTTTCTCTTTTTCTTGTTGTTTTTCTTTCTCTTTTTCTTGTTGTTTTCTTTCTCTTTTTCTTGTTGTTTTATTTCTCTTTTCTTGTTGTTTTATTTTCTCTTTTTTTTTTTTTTTTCTCTTCTTTTTCTTGTTTTTCTTTCACCTCTTTTTCTTGTTTTTTTCACCTCTTCTTGTTGTTTTTCTTTCTCCTCCTCTTGTTGTTTTTCTCCCTCTTCTTCTTCTTCTTCTTCTTCTTCTTCTTCTTCTTCTTCTTCTTCTTCTTCTTCTTCTTCTTCTTCTTCTTCTTCTTCTTCTTCTTCTTCTTCTTCTTCTTCTTCTTCTTCAGTCGCTCGTCCTCTTCCCAGTCAGCTACGACCCGCTGTTTCTCCCCCGCCTGGACACACCGCCCGCCGACGCAGTCCCATAAAGAATAACTATACAAATACTAGTGGATGTAGGAATTCCGGGAGCGCGTCCAGGCTTTCGTTGGAGGCTGGGGGAGGGGGAGGGGGAGGGGAGGGGGAAGGAGGGGGAAGAGAGGGGAAGAGAGGAAGGAGAGGAGAAAAGGGATGGTGGGGAAAGGAAAGGAAAGGAAAGGGAAGGGAAGGGGGAAGGGCATGGGGAGGGTGATAAGGCGAGAGAATGAGCGAGAGAAGGGGAAGGGGGAGGAGAAGGTGAGACGACAGGGTGGGAGAGATTACGTCAGGTTATTCACATTAGCCAATCCCCTTCTTTTAACCCTTCCCCTAAAACAGGCATTTTCGCAAGACCTGGAGGTTGCTTTTTGAAGAAGATAAAAGAAAGAAAAAAAAAAGCCCTATCCCCCAAAATATTTCCTCACAGAAACACGTGGGAAAGCCATTGATTAGACCTATGAATTTTAGGATGATCTTCCTGTATAACATCCATCTATGTATTTATATAACGTTCT
>NW_020872520.1:279717-284717 GCF_003789085.1 Penaeus vannamei
GCTTAAATGAACCTCAATCTCTATTTGAAGCCACGTCCTCTTGACTTAAGAGACGTTCCATCATGGTACCCTCTTCCCATCTCCCTCCTTCCCCTTTCATCCCCCCTTCTCTTTTCTCCCTCAATCCTCCTTCCTCCCTCCACCTCCCGCCTTCATCTCGTCAACCTCCAACCTCTCTCCCTACCCCCAACCCCCTCCTACTCCCCACATCTCTCGCAACGTGTAATTATCACAGTGTTTATGGTGTGATGGAAGGGGGGAGGGGGCGACGAGAGGGCAGGGCGAGGGGGAGGTGAGAGGAGGAGGGTGTTGATCCCGTGCACTGGCATGGCTGCATCTTACGTGCTGTTGCAGTGTGAGAATTCTAAAAGTGGAAGAGCAGGAGTGGAATGGCAAGAAAAAAAATAAAAAGGAAGAAAGTAGTGATGATAACGAGGAGGAACAAGAAGAGAAAGAAAGAAGTGCGCGCAGGACACAGCATATATACGTATAGAAAGATAGATATAGATAGATATAGATAGATAGATTTATAAATATCGCGACGTAACAAACCAACAAAATTCATATCCACCAAAACTACCCCCCCCAACCCCCACTCCACACCCACAATTTTAAGGAAGAAAATAACCCCCTGCCGTGTCCTCGACCTCGCCCTCCCTCCTTCAGCATCGAGATCCCACAAAACCTGCAGCTTCAGCATAACAAACGCCAGCTGCCGGATCACGGAGCGCGGAGAAAAGGGCACCTCGACACGTCAGACTCCAGAGCATCCGAGGAGTAACATATTACAAAGGACGTTGGAGGAGAACAGAGAGAGAGAGAGAGAGAAAAAAAGGAAAAGGGGAAAATAAACGAAAAAAAAAAACAAAAAGAAAAAAAGAAAAAAGGGGAAAAATAAAAGAAAAAACAAAATGAATTAACCTCCCCAAAAAAGAAAAAAGGCAAAAGCAAAAAAATAAACGAAAAAACGAACAAAAATAATTAAACGAAAAGAGAAAAAAAGGTAGAAAAAAATTATCTGATTAGTTACTGGATTCCTGAACATGAGATTAGTCCAGGGCATCGGCGGCTGTGAGAGGAGAAGTCTCCTGCTGCTACTGCTGCTGCTTGCTGTAACTACAATTGCCTTTACGTAGCAGGGGGAGAAGGAGGAAGGAGAGAAGGAGAAGAGAAAGGGGGGATGGAAAGAGGAAAAGCAGGGGAGGGGAGGGGAGGGGAGGGGAGGGGAGGGGAGGAGGGGAGAGAGGGAAGCGAGAGAGAATATAAATATATAAAAGATCGATAGATAGATAAAAATAGATAGATAAATAGATAGCGAAGGGGGGGATGAAAGAGATAAAACAAAAATGTGCCTCTGTAGCCAGACGCGATTGCAACTGTAGCAAAATATGCAAAACACTAGTGCAAAAACCTGTTACATTTGCTATTCACACGGTGTGAAGAAGCCTGTCAAATAATCGACCAATCTTAAGAATCTGATAATGAATTGAGAGAGAGAGAGAGAGAGAGAGAGAGAGAGAGAGAGAGAGAGAGAGAGAGAGAGAGAGAGAGAGAGAGAGAGAGAGAGAGAGAGAGAGAGAGAGAGAGAGAGAGAGAGAGGAGAGAGAGAGAGAGAGAGAGAGAGAGAGAGTCGGTGCGAACAGCATGCTAAATCGAGCAAAATGAAGACTGGAGAAAGAGTGAAGGCCGAGTCGGAGGGGAAGGAGGGGGAGGGTAGGAAGGAGGGAGGTAGAAGAACGACAACCGAGGAAAAAGGAGGAGTAAGAGAGAGGAGGAGAGGAGAGATGAGAGGGAGGAGGAGAAGAAAAAGACGAGAGGAGGAGAGAGCAGAAGTTGGTGGCGGGAGAAGAGGAGAGTAGAGAAGAGGAGGAGGGGGAGGGGGAGGGAGGGAGGGGGGGAGGGGAGGGAGGAGAGGGAGGGAGGAGGGAGGAGGAGGAGGAGGAGGGGAGGAGGGGAGGGAGGGAGGATGCAACCGAGGGACAGGCAACAGCAACAGGCGGTGTGAGCGACCGGGAGAAACACGCTGCCTGACCGACCTTGGGGAGGCTGCGGGCTCCTGTGGCGGACGCACACACGAAACGCACGCACCGAGATCGGATGGAGGCAGCGATGCGCCTGATTTAAAGGGAGACAAAGGGGGGGGGGCAGAGGAGGCCAAAGGAGACGCGATTGTAGTGCAGGCTGTATTGAGTGCGTGTACGCGGACGGGGCAGTTGTTCATATTCAAGAAAAAAATGTGTGTGTGTGTGCTGTGTGTGTGTGTGTGTGTGTGTGTGTGTGTGTGTGTGTGTGTGTGTGTGTGTGTGTGTGTGTGTGTGTGTGTGTGTGTGTGTGTGTGTGTGTGTGTACGTACGACGGCGCGTGTGTGTGCGTGTGTAATAGCGCGTGCGTGGGCGTCTGTGTATACAAAACATGTATTTCACCTAGAGGCATAATGTTTAAGCGACATCCAGCGACGGAGGCGTGGGGATTTCAACGCCACGGAGAGAGGAATCCCAACTTCCGCCAACCGGTTTACAAGTAATCGCTGCACTAACTGAGTAAAAATAACGGAAATGAGATAAACAACAACGACAATAACAGTAAAACAAAGAAATAATATACAAACAAACCTCGTCACTAACACTCGCTGACTCGTATTCCCAAATAGTATCATGTTCAGTAACGCATATGTACAAGGCACAGGTGTACATGTCTTCTCAGGTCTCGTGCAAAGTGGTGCAACACGGTCTCTACACTGTCTGGGAATCAGAGAGAGAGAGTGAGACTACTGTCGGTGGCCCACGGAAACATCACAATGTTTTATGTTCAACAAAAATTGCGACTTTATCGTTGGACTATCGCTCGGAAGTCGTTCAAGTCGTGCGACTGCCAAGCGACAATCCTGAGACACGATTTCGGATGCATCTTGTTTCCCACCAAATAAGGGTGACAACCTCCCGACACTGCAGCCACAAAGTCTCGGAAATGTCTAGAAACTGTCTCTCAACGTCGGTAGATAATCCCACAGACATCCCTGCCGTGTCTCCAGAGTGCGTTCTGTGCCGCCGATCCATGCTCGTACGAGAAGTTATCTAGACAACCGAGATATATCGTCGCGCGACCGTCTCTAGACTCTGAAACCTGGCAGAGGCACGTAAAGGATATATGCTGCACGGTACGAGTTCGTGCTATCGTTTGGTCGTATCTGTTTCCCTCTGCTTAATCATCTCCCGGCCAGCGTCCGAGGAAACGAGCCGAGGGCGAGATCCAGTCCGCGCCGCGCCTCTCTCCCTCCGAGGCCAAAAACGAGTCAAGCATGAGACACTCCCGCTGCGACGGAGACGGATTATCTCATTACCCGACATCTCGCAGCCAAAAGCACAAGTCACTCTCGGCGATATCCACTTCGGGAGATCGGGCGAAAGCAGACGTCATTCAGAAAAGCCATTCGCATACATCGAACAACTGGAATCTTTTTATCAACAGACCCCTTTGCCTCATATCAAGCGCCTTCTCCGTTTTTGTCTTTCTTCTTGGTTCGTTCTTCCTTTTCTTCTCCCCCTCTCGAGCCCTGCCACACGCACTACGACACACAAGTGATCGAGAAACGCAGCGGGGCGGGCGCGCCGTCCCACGGGGTGCTCGGTGGGCGCCTCGCAGACCCACCACACACGACGCCCCTCCCCCTCCCCCCGGCCTCTGCCCCAGCCTTGACCAAAATTCCCGGAGACACTATCAGAGGCGGACCCGGAGACGCCCACATGCCGGCCGAGGAGAGCGAGGTGGGCGTGAAGGTGGCCGCCTCTCGGACGGGCGCAGAGCACACGGCCATCGATTAACCCTTTGACAACCCGGATGCTGCAGCCGCTGTTATAATACGCCAAGGCTGCCTAAACAAGTACTAAAATAACTCCCGGCAACCGACTCCATGACCGACTGCATGACCACCCACCACCACCAGCCGTGACCATGAGCACCACACTCCTCATGGACACACTCACCAAGGCCCGTCTGCCGGCCCCTCACTCGCTCCCTCACACGCGCGACCCATTCGAAGAGATCCTTGAAATATCAAATCAAAGGGAAGAGCATATCGGAAGAAAGAATGAAATAAAGGCAACCGTAAAATCACAAATTAAATGCCTTGCGTCGATAAAGCAAAATTAGTAATATTGATGACAAAGCTGATTGCATGTGCGTTAGTCTCGCCTGTCTTTCTGCCTATGCATAGTTAAATAAATCATACAAGCACACGCAAGCACATGCACAAATCAATGAATAAAACAAAGTAATAGTAAAACATCAACAACGGCAATATCATGTCTCAAAAGTTACATCAAAATCAGCAACAACTTTTACCTTATTCTTCCCCCAAGTATTATTGGCGGAAAGACGATTCTGAAAGGATATCTCGACTGATCTTAACCCATAAAAGATTTACTAAAAGTGTTCCAGCTTTGCCCTTCCTCTCCTCCACTGTGCCCGCTCCCTTCTTTTCCTTCTCTTTTTTCTCTTCAAGCCATTTTCCTTCCCCTAAATTTACCGATATTGCAAATTACAATCTCTTTCCCTGTGAGCAGAGGGCTGCATCCTTCCCGCGTGCAATGTTGCAGCCTATCTAGCCGTCCACACGATTTTACGTTGCACATCAAGGCGGCTAAAACTAGTTTTGGTTCTGCCTCCTAAAACAAGCATAGCTTTACATCTAACCTGACGTATACATCCTCGAACGCGCGCTTTCAAACATCAATTGGAAATAAACCTAAAGCTTGTGCATACTTATGAGCCAGACCTGTAACGCTAAGGGTATGCATAAATAACTGAACAAATAATTAAACTATTGTACAGACAAAGTTAATGTAAAAGCTATTTCGTTGCTAAATTACAAATTCCGTTCTAAGCTGACCTAAGAATGACCTTATTTCTAAAATATCGGATGAAAATAAACCGAAATCGTAGAGTAACATGAACAATAACAAAATAAACAATCAATGCAAATATAAACAGAGTACCGCATC
>NW_020872520.1:289717-304717 GCF_003789085.1 Penaeus vannamei
AGTGTTTTTTTTTTGCATTGGTGTTTGTGTGTTTTTCTTTGTTTGTTTGTGTGTGTGTGTGTCGCGCGCACGTGTGCGTTATGTTTGTGTCCATGTGTGTATGTGAATTTCCGTGTGTATGGTTGTGCCCGTGTGTGTGTCTGTGTGCCTCTGTGTTTTGTTTGTTGTTTGTGTTTGTGTTTGTGTGTGTGTGTGTGTGTGTGTGTGTGTGTGTGTGTGTGTGTGTGTGTGTGTGTGTGTGTGTGTGTGTGTGTGGTGTGTGTGTGTGCGTGCGTGCGTGCGTGCGTGCGTGCGTGCGTGCGTGTGCGTGTGCGTGTGGTGTGTGCGTGTGTGTGTTTGTATGCGTGTGGGTTTGTATGCGTGTGGGTCTGTGTGCGTGTGTATTTGTGTTTTTCTGTGTTTGTATCTGTGATTTTATTTTTATGTGTCTCCCCGTCTTTAAGGCGATATTGTGTAGCTTGTTTGTGCATACTTGCAACTGCCAAAGAGTACACAGAGAAAAGCAGTCAAATATAATAGAACAAGGCTCGTACGCAGTTGCGCCGAGATGAAAGCACCCAAGCAAGCAAACTAAGGTGCAATCAACGAGATCGTGAGACCATTCAAAGCCTCACGCCATGAGATTCCCCATTAACTGTGCACAATTTGGCGAGATGCTTATCGTGTCTGTATAATGGCAGCGGGGAAAAAAAAAAGGGGAGACGGGGAGAGAAATGAGAAGAGGAGAATGCAGGAATAGAAAGGGACTAAGAGGGAGGGCACAAAGCAAGAGCAAGAGAAGGAGGAGGAGGAGGAGGAGGAGGAGGAGGAGGAGGAGGAGAGAAAGAGGAGGGAGAGGGAGTAGGGGAGGGAGGGAGGAGGGAAAGCAAAATATGTAGGAGCAGGAGCAGAAGGAGGAGGAGGACAGTGAGGCGGAGAAAGAAGGGGAATATCCCTATCACCATCATTTCAAACGACAATAATCACCACTATCCTAATTAACACGACCTCCAAAGGAACCCTCACTACTGCTACTGAATCACCAACTACTTACGAAGTACACGATATTCCTTGTCATCCCCATTACTGATCATACCTTCGCACAGAAAATACGACTTCCCTGCACTCCTATACAAGTACCTTAAAAGTAACACAAAAAAAATCTACTCATACCCTCCTCACATACCCAGCACCTCCCCCCGAAACTCACACTCACAATGACGTCGACACCTTCCCTAGACATAGGCTACCCTCCCTCACGGACGCACCCTCACCCTCACCCTCGCCCTCACATCCTCACATCCACGGCCGTATCTTAGCTCAATATATGCAAACCCTCAGTCACACATACACACCAACTCTGAAAACACCCATCCCAACTTTCACAATCACACTCAACCTTCCACTCACGCCCATCCACGCCCAACCCCCAGCCCCCACATCCACACCCAAAATCACAACTACCCCCCAGCTCCACACCATCCCCATCCCCATCCCCATCACATCCACATTCCACCTCCCACCTCCCATTTCCACCCTCACCCCTACCCCCACGCCCACTCACACCCAACCCCCACACCATCCCCATCCCCCATCACCACATCCACCTCCACCCTCACCCCCGACCCCCACCCACCCCTCCTTCCCCGTGACATTCCCCGACGAACCAAGGCTCCTCAATCACCACCTCCGGCTAGGGAATCTGCCAAGTCGGAGTGAGAAGGCTCAGGATTCCCTTGTCGGGCTGCGCGGGTGGTGGTGGGCGTAGGGGTGGGGTGGGCGTAGGGGTGGGGGTGGGCGTAGGGGTGTGTGTGTGTGTGGGGGGGAAGTGGCTAAGAGAAAGGGGATAAGAAAGATGGGTGGGGGGTAGAAAGAGCAGGGGGGGAACAAAGAGAGAGGGAAACAAGGAGAGAGGGAAACAAAGGGAGGGAGGGAGGGAGGGGAGGGGGAGAGATAGATAGATAAATAGATAGATAGAGAGAAATAAAGCGAGAGAGAAAGAGAAAGAAGAGAGAGAGGAGAGATAGAGATAGAGATACAGAGAGAGAGAGAAGAGAGAGAGAGAGAGAGAGAGAGAGAGAGAGAGAGAGAGAGAGAGAGAGAGAGAGAGAGAGAGAGAGAGAGAGAAGAGATAGATAGAGAGATAGATAGATAGATAGATAGATAGATAGAGAGAGAGAGAGAGAGAGAGAGAGAGAGAGAGAGAGAAGAGAAGAAAGAAAGAAAGAAAGAAAGAAAGAAAGAAAGAAAGAAAGAGAGAGAGAGAGAGAGAGAGAGAGAGAGAGAGAGAGAGAGAGAGAGAGAGAGAGAGAGAGGGCGAAAGGTCAGATAGATCGATAGCTAGCTAGACAGGTAAACAGAGAGAAAGCGAGATGAAGAAAAAGAGACAAAAAGATAAAAAAAGGAAAGGTAAAGAAAAGAAGAAAGAGAAAGAAAAAAGAGAGTAAGAGAAAGAAAAAGAAAGAACGAAAAAAGAGAGAAAGAGAGAACGTAAAAAGAAAAATAAAGATAAAGAAAAGCGAGTTCAGAAAGACGAAAGATATAAATAGGAAGAGAAAAAAATAAAGCGAAAGAAAGGGGAGTTGAGAAAGACGAAAGATATAAATAGAAAGAGAAAAAAAAAGTTGGGGAGACAGGGAAGAGGGGGGGGGAGATCAGACCTGCATCTTGGCCCGTCTGCACATTCTCTGCCCCGCCGGTTAATAACACGCTGCTGGGACAGGTTTGCCAAAGTGTAAATCACCTGTCCGATCCCGGCCTTAATCACTGTCTTTTTTATTGATTAAGACACCGAATCTGCTGTGGTGTGATTTAAAAAGCACGCACGCAAAGCAGCAAACAACTAAGCAAGTAAACAGTATGGGGTCTATAGCAAGTATGTGTGTTGTGCGAGCGTGCGTGTGTGCGTACGTGTATGCGCGCGTGTGTGTACAGTGGGTAATCATACAAATGTCTATCTAGCAGAGGAAGAGGAAGGAAAGGGGGAGGAACAATACTGATAATTGCAGCAACAGGATGAGGAGGAGCAATAATAATAGTAGTAGTAGTAGTAGTGAGAGGAGGAGGAGGAGGAGGAGGAGGAGGAGGAGGAGGAGGAGGAGGTAGAGGAAGAGGTGGAGGAGGTGGAAGAGGAGGAGGAAGGAGGAGGAGGAAGAGGAGGAGGAAGGAGGGAGAGGAGAGCGGAAGGAACAAGAAAGGGGGTGCTGGTGAAAAGGAGGGTGAGGATGAAAATAACAAAGGGGAGGAAAGAGATACAGAAGGAGGAAGAAACGGAGTAAAGGAAAAGGGAAAAACGAAGAGAAGAAGAAGAAGAAGAAGAAGAGAAGAGAGCAGCGGCTGTGGCGACGGAGAAGCAAGGGGTGGGGCGGGCGACGACGGTAGGGGAGGGGAAGGGAGGGGAGGGCACCCACTCAGTCAGACAAGAGGGGTGAGGGAGGGAGGGAGGGAAGGGACGGGGTGAGTGACCGAGCGAGCAGCCCTGTGGGAGTCGCTCTAGCCATTAGCTCACTACGAGGCGCGGGGACGGACAGGGAAGGAGAGAGGCGGAGGAAGCGGCCATATGCGTCGGAGGCGTGTCGGCGAGACATGTTGTAAAAGCAGCCACGCAAGGCAGCCCCGACGCCAAGATTACATACGCAAAAAAGGGGATGAAGCCAAAACACGTACGCACCTCTGTATCCACGTCCAAGGTTTGCAACAAGGTTACGGTCAACCTGAATAGTAGCCAAAACAATGAGATCCCGTACCCCGTGCCATTATGGAAAATACAAAAGAAAATTAGGCCTATGTAGTTAACAAAATGCCTAAAATGCTGTTGTTGTTGTTGATGATGATGATGATAATAATGAGGCCTACGATGATAACGATCGACGATGATGACGTTGACAACAATGATGATATGAAATACCTTGATAAGCCACGATTAAAATCTTTTAGTAGCTTATCTATACCTTAGTAGTACAAAAGCCTTCCGAAAGCTGGCAATTCTTACTGACAAGACAGCAATACTAGCTCAATCCGCACTGTTAATCACCGAACACCACCGCCGAACAGACACGGATTTTACAGGATGGCAGACATGCGAAAAACAACCACAGTGCACACAGGTAAAAAAAAAAGTAGCAAAAAAGAAGGAAGGAGAGTAGAGGAAAAAAGAAAATAAAAAGAATAATAATAATAAAAAACACGAACTGGTTCATCCAGTGGTAACATCACCTTTGACCCCTCCCCTCCCCTCCCCTCCCCCCTTCCCAACCACTTGCACCATCTGCAAGCAACGTGATGCACGCAAACCCCGAACAATACATCATCGGCCATTCACTCACGGGCCGCCTGCTATAAACCGTTGCTGATTATGTCCGTTCGGGCTGAAAATCCACCCGCCCGACAGAAACAGCTGATTCGGTGCCGCCTTAGAAACTACGTTTAATCACATGCTTTATCAAAAGATCTCTTGATTATCAAGGAATAATGCAAATCGCTGTCATAAATTTCTCTCGATCAGACGGTTTTATTCAGTCGTTTATTTATCCTTTTATTCGCTGCATGTCTGTGTCTGTCTGTTAACTGCCTGCCTGTCTGCTACACACACCCTTCTATAGGACGTGTTGGCACCGCCACCTTCCCTCCTCTTCGCCATTCGTGAACCCCGAAGGGAGGAGATGAGGCAAGAAAGGAAGGAGAAAGAGAAAGAATAGTGAAAGCGGAAGAGGATAAGAAGAAGGGGAGAAGGCTGAGGATAAGGAAGAAGAATTGGACGAAGAGAAGGAGGAAGAGGACGAAAAAAAGGAGAATGTGGACGAAGAAGGGAGAAGAAGGAGGAGAAGAAGGAAGAGTCCGACGCCGAAGAGAAGGAAAAATACGAAGAGGAGGAGGATAAAAACGAAGAGAAGGAGGTAGAGAATGAGAAAGGGGGGGATGGGGGGCAGGCGGGGACGAAACGGGGAGGGGGGTCTCGGAGCAGAGGTGAGCTTCCCTGACCACGGCCGACCACAACACCCGTCCTAATCACCGCTCTTTTCCAAGCAGTATCGCACGCCAGCCTGAAGAGCGTGAAATATTGCCTCTGCCGGAGCCCATGCCTACACGATCGCCCGCGTGTTAAATTTGCAGCACGGAGAGAATACTCGGACGCAAGTGCGAAGCGGCATAATTCATGTTTACGTTCTCGGGAAAAAGATAAAACTGACATACGTTTGCATGTTTACACAGCTCCTGCGTATATATTTTTTTGCTTTGTCTGCTGTTAATGTCGAGTCTGTCCGGCGAGTGTGGACATCTTACGAAAATGTACACTCGCAGTCAGTCTATGCTTGATTCTGAAGGTGCATACGTAATAAAAAAGCTAAATGTACCCTTCCCCCCCCCCCTCTCTCTCTCTCTCTCTCTCTCTCTCTCTCTCTCTCTCTCTCTCTCTCTCTCTCTCTCTCTCTCTCTCTCTCTCTCTCTCTCTCTCTCTCTCTCTCTCTCTCTCTCTCTCTCGTACAAATACACATGAAAACAAACAATAAATCAAAACTCTTCCACCGACAGAACCTCCAACTACAGGAAGAAGGTGCGACCACCAGGCCAGGAGTGGTGCAATGACGTCACGCCCACTCCCCCCTCCTCTCCCCTTCCCCCCCCTCCCGAGCCCCGGTTAAATTCCACGTGACCAAGATCCTTAGCACCCGGAAGTCGTCGTAGCTGTTGTTATCCTCGCCTTTCTTCCTTTCCTCCTCGACTCATTTTTGTTTCCGTTTTGTTTTTTCCTTGTGTTTTTTTTTTTCTGGTTTTATCTGATTTGTTTTTTTCTGCCTGGTTCACTTGCAATACAGTTGGTGATTCTACGGACTTCGTGAGGATAGCGCGGATGAAGCAGATAGAAGGATGGTATGAAGAAAAAGAAGTGAGAGAGAATGTTAGGAAAACAAATAACAAATAAAATCAATGGAATGGAAAAAGATAAAGAATAAAGCAAGGAATAAAGAAAGCGATGCGAGGGGGCGCCGGGGAGCGAGCAGGGCCGGGCGCGGGGCAGCGGGCGGGCACGGCGCGGGGAGGGGCGCCTGCGATTGAGCGGTGGCCAGCAACAACCCCCGAGTGTCGGCGCTGATGATAACAGGTTGCCCCGCGCGGTCCCAGCCCCGCCGGCGACTCCCCCGCTGCAACCGCTGCTGCTACTGCTACGTTCGCTGGTCCTCGACCCCGTGTGGCGGCGCTAGACAAGATCCCTCCCCAGACCTCCTCTGACTTCCCTAAACCCGGCCTCCCTTCCCCTACCCCCCGCTCGCCCCTGATTTTCCCTGCTGCACCATGTCCCCCACGCCCATGGCATCCTACAGCGCCCACCACGGCCACAGAAGCGGGCGAAACGAGCACGTGTGGACGGCATGACGGGGCTCCGAACGGCACCCCGTCACCAGAACCAGTCACTAGCGCCAGTCATTAGCACTAGTCACTAGCGGTAGTAACTAGACTCTGTGCACCTACTCATTACGGTAATTGGTAACCATAAAGAGGCCACCTGTATTATGTGTCGCAATAATAACACTATTAGGCGACGACGTCCGGTCCCCGTGTAATAACGATAATGACGCCTCGTAAACTACCCCTCCGCTGACGATAATAATAAAAATAAATAACGTCAAAGCAATTACCAACGTTTTTTTACCCTGTAACAGTGTTTACAGACGACCCTAAGGAATGGTATCGAAGTCCAAATTGGAGTCCGCGGATGGCATTCCGTGTCCCAATCACAGCTGACAAGGAGCGTTCGACCGGGGAAACGAACGACCGCGAAATTGAGTCAACACATCAAAATAAAACAATAAAGATGAGTATGATGCTGACAATATAATAAAAGTGACAATAATAATAAAATATAATAATAATATCTGGCATACTAACAAAAAATAATAGAAATAACCATACTCACCACCACCAGCATTACTATAATCATACTTATCCTTATAACCATTACAATTACAATCACCATCAACATTATCATAATCATCATTCCTATTATTGTAAAAATAAAAAGTAACAATAATAATGACAACTGCAATAAAACGAGAGGCAACAACAAAAAACACTGACATAATAATAACAATAATGATGATGACGACGGTACTGCTGCTGATTATTGATGATGATAATAATGATAAGATATTATCAGAGCAATAATAAAAGTATTAATAATAATCGCAATAATAATGATGAAAACAATGCCAATAATAATATCAATACACGTAAAACAACAGTAATAATTATGACAACAACAATAACAATAATAATAATAAATAATATAATAATAATAATAATAATAATAATAATAATAATAATAATATAATAATAATAATAAATAAAATAAACCAAGAAATAAACAAACGCACGCCAACAAAACCGAAAACAAAGATCGATATACTTCCCATGTGACTCATGCTGTCAATCTTGTCACCATCCATGTCAAATCGCCGTCAATAAGTCATCATACGCACCCTTCACTTCTCTCTCTCCTTCTCCCTCCCTCCCCCTACCCTCCTCCCCCCTTTCTCCCTTCCCCTTCCCCCCTTCTTCCTTCGTCCTCCCCCCCTCCTCCCCTTTCTTCCTACCCTCCTCCCCTTCCCCTTCCCGCAGCATTCCCGATACTTGTACTTGTGACGTATGCGACTTGGTTAAAGGGTTGAAGAAGGGGGAGGAGAGAGAGGGAGAGGGGAGAGAGAGAGGAGAGAGAGAGGGAGAGGAGAGAGAGGAGTGGGAGGGATTAGGAAGAGGAAAGGAGAGGAGAGGAGAGTGAGGAGAGAGGGGAGGGGAAGAGAGAGGGAGGAAAGAGGCGAAGAGGAAGGGATACTAAGACTATAAATGTTGCATGTGGTTTAGCAACGCTTCGCTGCCCAGCGATGCGGGGGAGTAAAGAGGGAAGGGAGGGGAGGAGAGGGGAGGGAAGCTGAGAGAGGAGGGGGGGGGCGGCTGGAAGGAGGAGGGGAGGGAGGGGAATACCACCTTCTGACACGTAGATGAACATCTCCCGTAACTGTCTCAACCACGAAACGACGTTCCTACAATGGCTGCCTTGGAACTAAACGGTACTAAACGAGATATATATACACACTATACATAATACTTATATATGTTAATTCTACATATCTGCAATTCCCTCCCTCTCTGTCTGTTTCTTCCCCCCACTCTTCTCTCACCCTATATCGGTGTCCATATTCACATATGAATGTTTAAGTTAGCGTACATATAGTAGTGCATGCTTATACCAACGTATACGTGCAGCTGTAAGGGTGAATGTATATTCATGTAGAGGTTCAAAGCGTAGGCAAGCAACTTTTATGTACACATGTGAGTAAATAAGGCTTTAATCATTCTTATGATATATAACAATTATTCTTATGATGTCATTCATTACTGTTCCCAATTCATAAATAAATAAATCATCAGAGGCAATAGAGTAAACAAAAGGTATTGTGTGCCATAAAAAATACGTTATTAACTTAAACTTAATGTTAACAATCTACCACCATCGTAGAATGAAAATCAAACGATAATGATGATGACGATTGACGATTGATGATTAATGATGATGATGATGATGATTGATGATGATGATGATGATGATGACTGATGATAATGATTGATGATGATTGACGATAATGGTGGTGGATGAAGATAGTAATGGAGAAGATAATGATGTCAGTAATTAAGACAATAATGATAGTGATAATAATAAAAAAAACGTACGTAAAAAACACGAATACTTAAACAATATTTCCCCCCCCCTTCAAACTCGCTCCTCTTGTCTTCCACCAAAATAAAAATAAATAAAACACAATGAAAAAAACAACAAAACAAATCAAACAAACGACAACTAAAAAAACACACACATAGGCCTACACACAAAAAAAAAATCTACCCACGTCCGCCGTCCCCTCGACAAGCAGGTAGGTCTAGGTCTCCCGGTTAAAGGCACAACCTGAAAGTATGATCTGACGCAGTAGATCGTCAATGACATGCCCCGCGGCCAGACTCTTGACAAAAAGCAGCAGACAGGTGTGTCGTGAGCTTCGAAAAAGGAGTCGTTTCGTAACACCGACTCGTTTCTTTTTTCTTCTTCTTCTCTGGTTCGATATTTCTGGTTTCTTTTCCCCTCTGGGTCTCTCTCTTAGCGCTATCCTTATTGCTGTAATTCCTATAATCATTTTCATTATCATCGTCATTATTATAATCGTGATTAAGTGTCATTATCGCGTATCATTATTTCTGATTATCCTTCTTAGTATTACCGTCATTTTTCCTCCTGCTTCTCCTCAATTTCCTATCCATTCTTTTCTTATATCTTTAGGACATTTTCATGTTAGTTATAACCCGAACCAATACGGTTCTTACAATTCACTTGACAATCTTTATCATTACAAAATTTAACAATAATGTCTTTTATTGACAAAGCTGCCAAAAGTATTGTAATATTTAGACATTAATCATTTAAACAAACATATGTTTTTTATCATAACCCCAATCACTATCACAATCACCATTATCTTTATCATAACAGCTGCCATCATTATCATCATCATTATTTTCTTCTGTTTCTGGTATTCCACTAATCTCATCTTCCTTCTTTTCTCCTTCTCCCTCTACTTACTCTTTTCCTCCTCTTACGAATTCAACAAACGAAATACCCAAACCTCCAAATCTGTTTGTCTCACCCCCTCTATTCCCCTCCGACACCCCCCACCCGTGAAGTGAACCAAATAAACCTTATAATCTCCCCCCCCCTCAGATTCCCTTGTGAAAAGAACCACCTAAACCTAAAAGTCTGTCCCTCTCACCCCCTCCCGAAATTCCCCAGTGAAGAGAACCAATTAACCAAGGAAATCTCTCTCTTCGTCACAGTAGAAGTTCCCCAGCGAACTGAACCCCTTCGAACCCCCAAATCTCCTCTCCCACAAGAAATTCCACTGTGAAACGAACCCAAGCAAATTTCGGAACCCTATCCAAGAGATTTCTCCCGTGGGCGTCCCATCTCGATAGACTGTCGCTTCACTCGCCCTGTACCCTTCCTCATGCTGGGTTCAACAGTCACAGGCGGAGGCAAGTCAGGCCAAGTCAAGTCAGGACGAGCCGAGGGACCAAGCAAGTGGCCGTCGTGGGCGGTAGCTTGACTTCAATGGTATTGCTGGATGAAGTGTGAAGGGGAGGGGGGGAGAGGGAGGGATGTACGAAAGGGAGGAAGGAGAGGAAGAGATAAGGGGACAGGGAGAGATCCGAGGGAGGGGGCGAGAGAGAAAGGGGAAGACGTAGAGGGGCGATGGGTGATAGGGACGGGGAAGGAAGGGAGGTCATAGAGGGGCACAGAGGGGGCACTGAGGATGGGCAAGGGAGGACGCGCGGCACACGAGTATGCCAACCACCTGCCCCGTGAGGCGTGTGTTACTACCCGCCGACATTTTCTTTCTCACTCTCCCCGTGTCGAACGTGACGAGGACCGCCGCTACGTGATTCCCAGCGCCGCAAGCCTCGAGGGAAGAAGAAAGAAGAAAATCCGACGAGTGTTCTTAAACCAAGAGTCTTCGGCCAAACGTCTCCGCTGGAGAAAGAGGCAGAAAAAAACGGCTTGCCACATGTTACGGCAAACTTCCCCATTCTCCGACGCCGACAGAACGTAATGAGGCCAATACATGCAACCCTGTCCTGCCGGCGGACTGTCACTATCAAGCGAGCTTATTGATTCATTAAACCTTCTCTAGGAGCTAGCAGGTGTTCGACCCGCCCCCTCCTCCCTGGCCAGACATGTAGGCTAACACGCAGACCGGCCAGCCAGCCAGCTAGCCACCTATCACGACGAATCCGAGGCAGGCCGAGGAGAGCCTTGGCACAGCCTGGTGTTATACAGTCGCTACATGAGTGGCCACCTGAAGGCAGAATTGACACACACCTGACAAACGAGGCGGCATCAAGCACCTTTTCCTTCAGCGGCTGGCGTGTGTGTCAACACTTTCAAGGATGCTTACTTGGAAAAACACTTTCAACACATTTTGGACGATCTTAGATGCATTTAATAGTTGAAGTAGCAATGATATCATTATAATTGCTAGTAAGAGCAATTTCCACTTATCATAGACACTTTTCAGGACACTTAATAGCCTTAGGTATCAACACTGGCATACCTAATACTAGTAATAGTACTGTTAAATGGTAACATTAGTAATAATGTTTAAGCAGGTCCCCCAACATCATCAAACCTTCCAAAAAATGTAAAATAAAGACAGTAGTAAAACGTTTACAGAGAGAAATCACATAATAATATGCCCAGAGAACAAAAAGAGCTAATATTCTTTATGAGGAGCGTAAAAATCCTTGTCAGATCCGCCCAGCCCACGTCTCCCTCCTTTTATTTCCTTCCCATGGCCCTCGACCGCCCAATGAACGCCCTGCCTCCGTCGCCGCGACCATACTGCAACCACACTACTTGCCCACCACGCCACAACCACGTCCTCCCTCATACTCTCACTCTCAACTCTCTTTGTCTCTTCCTCCCTCCTTCCTTCCCTTCTTTTCCCTCCCTCAATTCCACGCTCTTCTCTCTCTCTCCTATCCCTCCCTGCTTCCCACTTCCTCCCTCTCACTCCATCTCCTTCCCTCTCTTCCACTCTTTCCCTCTCCCTCCCTCCCTCCCATCTCTCCTCTCACTCCCTCCCTCCCTCCCATTCTCTCCTCTCACTCCTCCCTCCCTCCCATTCTCTCCTCTCACTCCCTCCCTCCCTCCCATTCTCTCTTCTCACCCCCTCCCTCCCTCCCATTCTCTCTCTCTTCTCCTCCCTCCCTCCCTCTCCTTCCTTCCTCCCTCCCTCCCCTCCTCCTCCCTCCCCAAGATAAACACCTCGCCCCGTCACTCCTAATGTTGCAATCTCGCCACGAGACACACAACCTCTTCAACGATCCCCCTTTTCTTTCGGGATTCGGTAGCCCAATCCCGACACGAATCATGACACGAAACCACGAAACGATACATGCCACACGGCGACCCCCCCTACCTCCTACCCCCCCACCTCCCTCCAACCGAAGACTACGAACGAAAACCACATCCCTCAACCGCACAAAATCAGCTGATCGGAACCTTTTTTTTGTATCGGTTGAAAAGAATTTTAAAATACTCTCCGTTTCTTCAATATATATATTTTTAAAGTTCTTCCTCTTCTTGTAGGAGAATTAAGCGCGATAAATGAAATTTCCAGAAATCACGAAAGCTTAAAAAATAGGAATTAAAAGATAACAAAATTTCAGTAAATAAAGAGAAATGGGTTACCTATATCCACTTCATCAATTTCACTTTTTTCATTTATTCATTCGCAGAAATGACGAAACATTACAATAAACAAAAAAACAAAGACCACCAATCACCTAAAACCCATTACATCAATACCAATACTTCCACATTCATTTATCAGCTCATTTATCCATATACTTATTGGCGATATCACTACGTCCTGTTCCCAATCACTAAATCTATTGCATCAATACCAATACTTCCACAGTCATCTATCAGCTCATTTACCCATCTATTTATCTATCTATTTACGTCGTTCCCAATCACCTAAATCTATTCCACCAATACCAATACTTCCACCCATTTATCAACTCATTTATCCATCTATCTATCTATTTACGTCCTAAACCCATACCACAAATACCAATACATTCATTTATCAGCTAATTTATCCATCTATCTATTTATCTATCTATTTACGTCCTGTTCCCTTCGGCCGCGCTCGTCCTCCTTCCCTTCCGAGGCGCATTTTCGCGTCCCGGAGCAAGATGTCACGCTCCTGCTGGCTCGGGTGTCTTACGCAGGTTCTTGACTCCTTCCTTTTCCACGTGGAATTCTCTCGGCTCGTTTCTCGGGGGAGGTACGTTTCCGGGTTCTCTTTCTGTCTATTTTTCTCTGTCCGTCTGTCTGGGTCTGTCTCTTTCTGTCTATTTGTCTGCCTCTCTCTGTCTATTTGTCTGTCCGCCTGCCTCTCTCTGTCTATTTGTCTGTTCGCCTGCCTCTCTCTGTCTATTTGTCTGTTTATCTCTCTATCTGTCCCTGTCTCTCTCTTTACTCCTGTACCTGTACCTCTACTTCTACCTCTTTATCTCTCTCTCTCTCTCTCACTCCCTGTCTCCGTCTATACCTCTCTTCTCCGTTCTTTCTTCCTTCCTTTATCCTTTTCTCCCTCCCTCTCCCTCTCGGTCGAAGCCAGACACAGCGTGGCGCAGCGGAGGGTATTCCCTGTCCGAGCCCTGACGTCACCCTCCGTCCGCCCTTGACGAAAACGGCTATCAGGAAGTGACGTCATCCTCCCATAAAATAAACCCCGTCCTTAGTGCCATTCTCTCCGGAGACATTTCCAACGCTGGTAATCACCACGACAAACATACGCTGAGCGAGGGCACACACGCGGAAGGGGCGGTTTAATACCTCAATGAACGAAAATTATCGTCACTTAGGTTCGGCTGCGGTCCGGGATGTAATTAACCTCGTCCGCTTGCTACCGCGTGTTGCCCCGAGTGATTTAAAGCACGCTAATTGCAAGCTCTTTAGAAGGGGGGGCGGAGGAGGAAGGGGGGGCGAAGAAGGGAAGGAAGGGGAGGGGGCGAAGAAGGGAAGGAAGGGGTAGGGGCGAAGAAGGGAAGGAAGAGGAGGGGGCGAAGAATAGGAGAGGAGGAGGGTAGAGGGAGGGGGCCAAGAAGGGGGCAAGGATAGAGGATAGGAAACTGAAATCATTTCAGCCGAAACTTCTTTAAAAATTCGTGTTGCAAAATATTTGAAAGTTATGGCTTTGCCGTTTCACTGCGTGGGCTATAAAATAAAGTATATTTGTAAAAGTCTTCAAATACATTATATGATGATCATACACGCTGTAAGTATGGATTAATCGAAATGTTTAAACATGTTACGGAATCCTCTTTAGGTTTTATATCATGACGGTGAATTAAGAAAATTATTTCGTTTATAGCTACAAATGAGATTTCCTGGTTACATTTTCATAAAACAATACATAGTTAGAAGTAGATAAAGAATAATACCCTAACATAGGTTAGTCTCGAATTCCTCTTTGTACATCCATCACTACTTGTTAGAAAATTGTAAATTTGAGGTACTATGTGTCTTTTTTTAAATATTACCTTCTGTCATCTTACTTGAATGATCATGTATATATATATATATATATATATATATATATATATATATATATATATATATATATATATATATATATTTCATCTCCAACGTCCGAATTATTCTGCAAAGCTTTAGGATATGAAATGCCATCCGGGACCAGCCAGCAGGAAGCGACACGACTATACACAGCAGGTAGTGCATGGCAAAAGCAATACATTCAGTTGTGACGAGTGTGGTACGTCAATAGCATAATGTTTAATATCCGCACTTTAGATCTGCTGCATGTGACATCGCCAATACTGGTTGTGATCGATGAGAACACTGAAGAACTTTGCTCTTGCTAATTCAGAGAGAATCCGAGAACCAAGTCGCGAGGAACCCATCAAGGACTACTTTTCGGTTCCTCCCAAAAGTTATGTAAATGTTATAGGAAGATTCTGCGGAAATGTAAACCCAAATGATCTATTTTGATGACCTCTTGATTCACGAGGTATTATACCATGGAGAGATCATGTATAGTAGTCTCACCAGCCAATAAAAATACATCTACATGCTTAACTATATTTCTAAAAATTATCTACGCATATTGTGAAAAGAGCCGGACCAAGAACTGATCCTTGGGGTACTCCTTAATCAAGATCTGATCCTTAAATTTCACAAACTATATGACTGAAACCAGGAATAAAAAGTTCCTCTAATGTTCAAACAGGCCAATTCCTGCATAAGGATGCCATGGACCGCCGTGTCGAATCTTCCAACGCTAAGCCATATGAATTGTAAGCTTTAGTAAGCCACTCAGAAAAGTTACGAGTCGACCAAAACACAAACTTTTCAAGGATCTTACCGATAGCGATCAATATTCACGTTGG
>NW_020872520.1:312217-319717 GCF_003789085.1 Penaeus vannamei
ATGCTGTGTGGATGAAATTGACATGCTCGGTCTAAGTGGCTCTGTCCTGGAGGTGGAATGATTGTGGAGACAGCAGAAAAAGTGGAGACAAGGGAACAGCTGTCCCTGAACACCACAATCTGTCGAAGTCCACCGGCGAGCCAAGCAGCCCCGAGAGCAGGTAAGCAGACAGGTAGCTCGTTAGCCATCCATTTTCCCACGTGTGCCAAATGCCCCGCAGCCCAAGTTGCGCTGGTAAACAATTCTCAAGGTTATCCTGCAAGTTCACCAATGATGCCCAGAAGTATAAAGCCACACGCAAAGAATGGCCGATAATAAACAAAACATCTTTAACGATCGAAATAGATACAAAAATAACTTACTGAAATAATACACAACAGCGAAAAAGCGGAATTTGGAATTAGCCAGCTGCGACTGCCAATTACTTGCACTCACATATTTTTTGCAAAGCCAAGAGGTTAATAAATGGTGCTGCAGTTCTAATAAATGGACCTTTGCAAGCTGGGCTGCCGGCTGCAGACGACGCCGGCCTGGCCGCCTGACCCCGTCCATCCACCTCACCTCACAGCTCTACCATTTCGTGAAAACTTCAAGAGAAATGGAAAAAAATGAAATAAAAAAAATAATTTATAAAGAATACGACGCTAACGTCTACGTTCCAGATTATCTCCATAATAACCTAAAAGGAATCATTCAAACCCTTCCATGTCCTAATTCGGAACCGGGGCCCTAACCAGATTTATAGCCATAAAAAAGGAAAAAAAAACGCAAGCAAACAATGCAGTCACGCTCGGTCCTGAAGACACGTCGGACCACATCGTTAATGAGGCTCAGTGTTCTATTAATGTTGATGAGCACTAAAACGAGTGTACTGCAGAGAGTGGCTCAGGCGACGGACGGAATAGCTACACGTGACGTCAAAATTGCTGTGTCGGCACTGCTGTTGCTGCTGGCAGACAACGACAGCGGTGATTGCGACATCATCTTCCGTTAAGCCCTAGCCATGATGTTTCCCTTCTGGCGTGGCAAGGGACCGTCCACCTCCTGCCCGGCCTCCAATCCCTCCTCCATCCTGGCCCTCGAGACCTCTCAGCGCTTCAGGTCATCCCGCCGCCCGATCTCTCCGAATGACCTCTCCCCGGCCACCACAACCTCCCAAATGCAGCCGCAAAACACAGCTTATCGCTAAAATTTCCCTCCACAACTGCACGTTTTTGTTTCCAATCAGGTGTTATCATCGGTCTGCGAGTGCGCGTGCGGGCAGCCCAGCGAGCGCCCATACGACACCAGCCTGAAACCCCTCCCTTCTTCGGGGTCATGCGTCGAGACGCAGGCTGCCGTGCTCGTACGAATGGTTCCACGAGGGGCATGCCGAAGGACAATACCCAGATATAAATAGCATCTCTCAGTAAGGATCGTCTGCTCTCTCGTAGCAGATTCGACCCGGGTTCACTGCGCTCCGCCTGACATTATATCACACCAGAGCACATGATCCTTCACGTGATCCTACGCCGACAGGCGCCGGCCGTTTAACTTGGAGCTGACTGGATATATCTATGATCTTTCGGGAAACCATTAAAGCGAGCTACACACATACGGAAAATACACACCCAATCATGATTATTTGACTCACTGGTTGGCCGTGTGCCGTACCGAACTTTCCCCAACATTGCCCACCGGTTGTCATCTTGTCATACTAAAAATTCTGCCAGTGAACGACACCATGCGTGACTGTGTGACATAGCCGACATAAGCAGTAGCAAGAGATGTCATATATGGTTGGAAGTGATGTTAGCAGAGGCGGCCGGCGTTGCGAGCCTGGTGGTGGGGGAGGGTTGGGCGGGGGGAGGGGGGAGGAGGAGGAGGAGGAGGTTGGCAGAGCGGGCGAGGAGTGTGGTAGCGTCGTCAAGGCTCGGCGGGGTGAAGGTCCTCTCCGGGACCCCACAAACCCCGGCAACCACAGCACCACCACACACCCATCACACACTCGATGCCCCGACCGAACCCACCACATACACAATATCCTCCCGGGACCCACCCCGCGCGCAAACTATCCTCCCCAACCACGCCGCACAAAGGACTTCCTCCGAAAGCCACAACATACGGGCCATCCACACGGGCCTATCCACCCGGCACTATCCCTATACACTGGCAACACTATTCCCACACAAGAGCGAAGATAAACAGAGGTGCAAACAGCAAACAAAACTACTAAGCGTTGGCGGGGGATCAATCGCTTCAATAAGAAAGGCAAAAGAACCTCAAGTTACGGCAAACAAAACAACCCTAATCAGCAAATACCGTCGAAGACCAATATAAACGGGAACGTTATGAAAAGTCGTTTTAAGTCCTCTTACACACAGATTGATAGATAAATGGATATATGGACAGACAGACAGACAGACAGACAGACAGACACACACACACAGAGAGAGAGAGAGAGAGAGAGAGAGAGAGAGAGAGAGAGAGAGAGAGAGAGAGAGAGAGAGAGAGAGAGAGAGAGAGAGAGAGAGAGAGAGAGAGAGAGAGAGAAAATTCAATCTCTATATAAACATGTAGGTGCTTAGCTTCACTAAGACAAAGTGGTCTCGGCATATATAATAAGGACCAACCAAGGCAGACGAAGCAATCTTTCTTTCACTTTCTCACTCTCCTCGTCTTTCTCCTTCGTTCTTTCTCTCTCCCTCTCTCTCCTTTTTCTTTCTCTCCTCTCCTCTCTTCAAACCAGTTTCTTTGTAACTTCAATTCTAAAGAGAGCGCAGGTGTATGTAACAAGTACTCAAACCCTTTTTTTCGGGTCGTGCCTGTCCGGGCAATTGTGTTAATCAGCGAATGGGCAAAGGAGACCACGACGAGCAAATAGATAGTTCTATCGGTTACTTGGCGAATTAGGAAGCATTAGGAGATACAAGTGAAAAGAGCGAGTTTAGTCGGGGAATAAAAAAAGGGTATACAGGGGCATCGGAGTCGGCGAATGAGAAAATCATCAGGGGATTAAAAAAAAAAAAAAAAAAACATCAATGTGCGGGTTAATGAAATGACTAAATTGAGGTTGGCAAGCCTTCTAACTGAATGGAAAGCCGAAAGGGCGACTGCGAACGAGTGCGCAAGCCAGTGTGAGGCGAGCGAGTTCGTGGGGCGAGTGTATAGAGGCGTGCGTGCTTGATTTCGTGACCGCCTGTGACGAACGTGCTCAAGTGCGTGTCGCCGGACCCCTGGTGACGTAACAGAGTACATAGCCCCCTCCCCCTTCCCACCTTATCACGCGGGTACATCTCGCCGGCACTTCACAGGGTGCCTTTGTTGCCTCCTGCCTCCCCCCCCTGTTCCTTGGCCCCCCTACCAAGCTTAACAACCCAATAACCCTGTCTCCCTGAGCACTTGTGCTTGTCCGGGGATGCGAAAGGGAGGCGGAGAGGCAAGGAGGGACGAGGAAGGGGGGACGGGACGAGGAAGGCAAGGAGGGACAGGAGAGGGGAGGAAGGGAGGGGCAAGGAGGGAAGGGAAGAAGGAGGGAGGGAAGGGAGAGGGAGGAGGGAAGGAGGGAGGCAAGGAGGAAGGGAGAGGGGGGAAAGGGAAGAGGGAGGAGGGGAGGGGAGGGAGAAGGAGGGAGGGGAAGGGAGGGAAGGCAAGGGAAAGGAAGGGAGGAAGAAGGAGGAAAGGAAAGGAGAGGGAGGCAAGGAGGGAGGGAAGGAAGGAAGAGGAGGTGGGAAGGGGAGAGAGGCAAGGAGGGCAAGGGAAAGGAGGGGAGCAAGGAAGGGAGGGAGGAAGGAGGAAGAAGGAGAGGAAAAGGAGAGGAGCAAGGGGGAGGGAGGAGAAGGAGGGGAGAGGGAAGAGGAAGGGAGAGGGAGACAAGAAAGGAAGAGAAAGGGAGTAGGCAATGAAGGGAGAGAATCGGTGGGAGGAAAGAAGGAGAGGAAGGCAAACGAGATGAAGGGAGAAGGAGGAAGGGAGAGAAGGGAAAGAGAGGAAAAAGGAAGAAGGAGGCAAGGATAGAAAGGAGGAGATAGCAAGCAAAGAGGTGAGAAGGCGAGAGGAGAAAGCATGCAAAGAGGTGAGAAGGAGAGAGGAGAAAGCAAGTAAAGAGGTGAGAGAAGGCAAGGAAAAGAACGGAAGGGAGAGGAAAGAAAAGAGACAAGAATAAGGTGAAGGGTCCGAGGATCCGCCTGACCTCGCGGCAAGCCTTCCTGGTACTACGAAATCCCACAAGAAATTAAGTGGTTCTGCCATTCATCTCTTGGGTAAGGCCATGGAGCCCTTGAGCGATCGGAGCAGCTCCGTTCGAGACCTCGTTGCTTTCTCTCATTTTCTTTACTTCTTTTCCTTCTTCTTTCCTTCTTTCTTCATCTGTCATTGCCCTCCTCCCTCTTCTGTTCCGCCTCGCTCTCTCAGACACGAATTCCTCAAGCAGACCGGCAAGTCAGCCGGCAGTGTCGCTGGCCCGCTACTAATGACACCGGCGCTCTCTGCCAAACTAAATCGTGATGCCAAAAAAAGTTTATTTTTCCCTTTAACGTGTCACGACGCCGTCCAGCTATCCATTGTCACCGAGAGTTCTAAGTGCTCTAATATTGCCTCCACCCCTTTCTCTTCTCCCTGTGTTATCCCTTCTCTCCTCCCTTCCTCCCTTCCTCCCTCTCTTTCTCTCTCTTCTCCAGCCCATTTCACCTCCCAAAATACATAAACAAACAAACAAACAAACAAAAATAATAACCAACTAATAAAAAAATTCAAATGACCGGACTACCCCCCATCCCTCCCTCCCCCACCACCCACACCCTGAATGCAAAGCGCACCTGGGGATGTTTATCTTGCCACTAGCAGGCGTGAACGGAATCGAGACAGCGCTGTGTCGTAACAGTTACTGTAGCAAGGCGAGCGCGTTCCGCTCCGCCGCCTGTGGTTCCGAAGCCGCAGTTCCGACTGTATATGTACCTGGAATAGCAGGAAGAGGAGGGTAGGGGACAGAGGTTAAAAGATAGAGGATAGAGGATAAAAGAGAAGGAGAGATGGATAGTTTACATTAGTGTATATCTTGTGTATGTGTTCATTTCTCCGCATTAGACCCATGCCTGTCTTACAGCGGGGAGGTTTCGCGTCAAGCTGGATCACGATTGACGTCAGGAGGGGCATTTGACAGGGGAACAGTGGCACTGCCATGATACACATGTACACGCATGTGTTTATGTATGTATGTATGTATGCATTTATGCATGTATGAATGTACATCTGCATGTAAGTATTACCTGAACACATGTCAGCAGTGTAACTTCACACTCCGCCAAACATGACAAGCAAGTTCTCATCTCGCACGGCGTGGGGGCGATCTAGTGCCAACATATGAGGAAGGGACACCACAAATCTGGCATTCAATTCACCCTCTGTCACCAAAACTACCTACCGAGACATCAGTAAAAATAGATATAAAACAAAATACTAAATATATAATCTAAAACCCAGACTCATTCTCCTAAACAAATACATCCCACCAGAAGCCAAAGGACTAAGCTCAGTACGCACCCGCGGCCGGCCAGCGCCTTATGAAGCACATTCCGCTGGGGATTTGCCTATTGGAACGTACCCCTAGCTCTGGGCCGAGTGCTGATCCGTACCCTCAGACTTTTGCCGTACGTACGAGGCGCCCGACGGACATGTGGCATGTGGGGTGGATGCTCACGCAGTCACGTCCCCGTCAACAGCAGCTGAGGGCTTTGCACGACTTGCTTACTTCTGCCTCGCGTCTTGGCTCGCTTCTCACTCTCGCTTCTCATCCCAAGGGACAAACTTGCTACACATGATGGGTGAAAATACTTGTTCCATTCCTTATTCAAATTCCTGCTGGCATCCCTTTTTTTAATTCCTATAGGATTCCCATCCCTTTTTCAATTCCTATGATCATCCCTATTCCTAGTCCCACCCGTGCCTATCCTGATCTCTAATTCCATTCCCACCGTGACACACCCCGGCCACGGGACACACGACCCTTCGCACCCGCCACTCGACTAATTACCCAAAACCCCGAGACTAATTAATCGAAGCAGCAGAACCAGAACAGGAGCAGCAGGAGGTGGCCGAACGCTGATCTACCCCCCATCCCCCCTACCTCACTCCCGCTCTCCCGTCCCCTTCCCACCCTAACCCTTTCTCCGCCCCCCCTCCTCTCTCGCCGTCACTAATGACACCTGACATGGCATTCAACCTCCCTCGCACGGCCAGCCCCGCCGCCGCCATTAACACTGAAGTGGAAAATAAACACTGGCGGCCGCAAATGAGGCAGCCACGGGCTTGCCTCGCGTGGGACGTCGGCGGAGAACGAGGGGGAAGGGAGAGAGGGGGGAGGGAAAGAGAGACACACAGAAATATAAGGGACAGAGAAAAAGAAAGAAAGAGAGTGAGAGAGTAATAGAGTGAGTGAGAGAGTGAGTGAGAGAGTGAGAGAGTGAGTGAGTGAGTGAGTGAGAGAGTGAGAGAGTGAGAGACCAGAGAGAGAGAGAGAGAGTGAGAGACCAGAGAGAGAGAGAGAGAGAGTGCGTGAGAAAGATAAAGAGTGAGGATGAGAAGGAGGGGAGTGAGGAGAGAGAGAGAGAGACAAGAAAGCGTCGAGGGATGGCCTCTGCTGGCAAGAGGATCGTGACCCCTAACCAGGGGGCATTACAGGGAAGGAGGGAGGGAGGGAGGAAGACCGGAGAAAAGAGATGGAAGAATAAAAGAAAAGATAAACCCCAAGGAACTTCAAATGGAGATACACACAGATAAATATTCGATATCCATCCAAGAAGATAACCCCGGACGACAAAGACAAGGAGGGAGGTAAACAGAAGAATAATGGACACAACTAACTCGCACACCAAGGCGGGATGAGTCGCCCATTACTTCCACGACGGCGAAAAAGCCCCGACTGCTTCCTCGGAAAAGTGATCAATAAATCAGAGTGTCTTCCGCTGGCCCATTGATAGGCAGCCAATGACACTGAAGGAGATTTAGGATGTCGCGTGGGCGGAAGAAGGGAGGAAAAGGAAAAGAGAAGAAGCGAGGAGGAGGATTGCACAAAGACCCTAGAAAACTGAAATTACAAAATGTCCTCTTTTCTTAGAACCTTACTCAGACAGATCGCCATTTTACGATGACGATACAAACAAACAAACAAAACACACACAAATACACACACACACACCATCTCTCTTTTTTCTCCATCTCCCCCTTCCCCCCCTCTGTGTTTGTCTGTCTCTGTATATGTGTATGTATAAGCGTATGTATGTGTGTGTGTATGTTGTGTGGTGTGTGTGTATGCGTGTATGTTGTGTGGTGTGTGTGTGTGTATGTGTATATGTTGCGTGTGTATGTGGTGTATGTTGAGTGTGTGTATATGAGTATAAGTATGTGAGTGTGGTGTGCGTGTGCGTGTGCGTGTGTGTGCATGTATGTATGTATGCATGCATGCATTCACGTATAATTAAAACTTTCTTGCAGTCTGTCGGTAACGCCTTATTCGCAGCCCAA
>NW_020872520.1:342217-357217 GCF_003789085.1 Penaeus vannamei
AACGACATGAAGGAACAACATGAGGGAACAACGACTTGAAGGAGCAACATGAGGGAAACACACGAGGAACAACGACATGAAGGAAAACAAGGGAACATGAGGAACAACAATGAGGGAACGACATGAAGGGAACAACATGAGGGAACACGACATGGGAGAGGGAACAATGAAGGAACATGAACAAAATGAGGAACGACCATGAAGGAACAACAATGAGGGAACAACGACATGGAAGGAAATGAGGGAACAACGACATGAAGGAAACAAACATGAGGGAACAAACGACATGAAGCATAATGAGGGAACGACATGAAGGAACAACATGAGGGAACAACAACGACATGAAGGAACAACATGAGGGAACAACGCCATGAAGGAACAACATGAGGGAACAACGCCATGAAAGGAACCAACATGAGGGAACAACATGAGGGAACAAAACATGAAGGAACAAACATGAGGGAACAACGCCATGAGGAACAACATGAGGGACAACAACATGAGGGAACGACATGAAGGAACAACATGAGGGAACAACGCCATGAAGGAACATGAGGGAACAACGCCATGAAGGAACAACATGAGGGAACAACGCCATGAAGGACAACATGAGGGAACAACGACATGAGGAACATGAGGGAACAACGACATGAAGGAACAACATGAGGGAACCAACATGAAGGGAAAACGCGGCCATGCATGAAGGAACAACATGGGACACAGAACCGCCATGAAAGGAACAACAATGAGGGAACACGGAGCCATGTAGGAAACAACAATGAGGTGGACAACACTGGACGCCATAAAGGGACACAAAGCAACTGGATGAACGGACACAAGCAATGAAGGAACAGGACATGAGGAACAACGCATGAAGAACAACATAGTGGAACACATGAAGGGAAACAGACCGGAACAATGAAGAGGGAAACGAAATTGAGGGAACACGCGGCCACCGCTGAGGAAACATCGCAGGCGTTTGACGACGAACGCATGAAGGAGACAACATGAGAGGAACACCGACGATTGACCAGTGGCAAACAACATGGAGGGAAGCCATGCCCACGGAGATGCCGAGAATCAAACATGAGGGGATCGATACCACAACGGAAACCAGCCATAGAAGGAAACAGAAATGCGGTAAGGGCGACACCACATTGGGAGAACGGGACGAGTGAAGGAACAATGCATGAGGGAACCATCGCCAGATGAAGGAGACATGAGGGAACGGGGGAACATGACAGGAAACAACGACATGGAAGGAATAACATGAAGGGAACAGACGCATGAAAGGAAATTGAGGGAACGACATGAACGGGAAATACGACATGAAAGGAAACATCGAGGAACCATAAGCCATGAAGGAAACGAACATTCTCCTCGCGTTGGCGGCCGATGTCTCACCTTATCGCCTCGGCTAATACTAGGATTCGGAGAGACGGAAGGCCGTGATCATAATATCCGGTGATGGGACACTTGTCGCTCCTCCACGAGCTGTCAAATGTGCACACGCATACATAAACGCACACAAACACGCACGGACCCAAACCCACATATCCATATAAATAGCCCTATATACATACGTATATATGTACACTATATATGGATATATATATATTTTTTTTCCTATTTATATATCTATCAATCAACCTATATATAGATAGATAGACCTATAAAGATAGATAACCAGATAAATAGCTGTATCACCCGCGCAGCCTAGTTCTAAAAGAGCCCAACTCTCGCACAAAGCCCAAGACCACGGGGAGAGGACACCTGATAGAGGGGGGTGGGGGTAGGAAACCCGTCCCGAGTAGGAATAGAGCGGTCGGCAGCGGGTGAGATAATTCAGCCGAGAAGCTCCTCGCCCCGAACGTATCCCGGGATTATCCCTCGCCGGGGACCCGATCCCGCACCCGCCCGCTCTTCATCCAGCGCCCGGGAGATTTAGCCTCCCGTTCGCCCCCTCGACGCGAGGCTTCCAGCGGAGAGCCTCGTCGGGGCTGAACACGCAAGGGACAGGAGGGGGGGGGAGAGAGAGAAAGAGAGGAGAGAGAGAGAGAGAGAGAGAGAGAGAGAGAGAGAGAGAGAGAGAGAGAGAGAGAGAGAGAGAGAGAGAGAGAGAGAGAGAGAGAGAGAGGGGGGGGGGGGCATGTCATGGCTACATTTCTTCAGAATAGAGAATAGGGCTGTCTGCTTTTTCATCATCCGTCTGTCTGTCTCCCTCACTCCCTCTTTTACTGTCTCCCACTCTCAATATCTCCTTTCCCTCTCTCCTTATCTCCTCTCCCTCTTTTCTTCTCTCTTGCCTCTGATATTCCATTCCAACTTTGATTTCATTTTCTTATCTGTATTTCTTCATCTTCTTTCTTCCTCTACCCACTCTTCCATCATCGTTACTATTATTATTTTCCATCTCCTTTCTTCCTTGTCTTCCCAGTACCATTTTCATCCGCATTCGTTTCTCTCCATTATTTTTCATCTATCTTATCCCCTTTTATTTTTACATCCTTTTTGCCCCCCTTCCCGCAGTTAAAAAAAAAAAAAAAAAAAAAAAAAAAAAAAAAAAAAAAAGGAATAATAATCATAATAACAGCAATAACTATATGTATATATATATATATATATATAATATATATATATATATATATATATATAAATATATATATATATATATATATATATATATACAAACAAATACATACATAATACATACACATGCATGCACACACACACGCGCCCTACACAAAATAAACAAATAAAAAACAATATACATATATTATCAACTATCTATATTCATATCTATAGCTACACCAGTAATCTATCTATCTATCTATATTAGAGAGGAGAGAGAGAGAGAGAGAGAGAGAGAAGAGAGAGAGAGAGAGAGAGAGAGATGAGGAGAGAGGAGAGAGAGAGAGAGAGAGGAGAGAGAAGAGAGGACTCTGAATCAGGCCCGCCCAGGGAAGCCTCCTCCACCCACTGGAAACGGCCAGCTCAGCAGCTGCCCCTCAACTCCACTACAGAGGGAAGTTGAACGCCCCCCACCCTAGTCTATTTCCCTTGCATGACCTGGCCGGTGGTTCGCCTCTCTTTTGTTTTGTTTTAACCTCGGAGTTGGAGGGGCGGGTCGTAGTGACCCGCCTGCTGTATCCGCAGGTCCCGTCTTGCCTGCTTGGAGGGGAGTGACGTGCAGGGCGCAGTAGGCTTGGACCGTCGGCTTGGGGCGTTGGGCGCGAGGGCAGGGGCGAAACAATGTCGTGGTGGGAGTGGGGGGTGTCCCTGCGCGGTCACCAGCCCTGCCTCTTCGAGAGAGAGGGAGGACTGCAAAACTGCGCGTGAAGGAGAGAGAACCACAAGAAGTTAAGAAATGCATAAATAGATACGCCGTCGGGACATGCCGAGGGAAGCACACGATAGAGAAGAATTAGTGCAAAGTACATCAAGCGCTTAGACCGAATAATTTTAGCTAATTGGTTTCATTGTATATTGTGTCTCACCGGTTGCGCCAACGACGTATGTTTAACAATTAATGTAGCTCAGATGAATGAACGAGATGGTTCTGTTATTGCCTATAGCTAAGTGGTAATGTAAATTTATTAATAGAGTAATGTTTCTGCCCCCTTGCTCCCTCAGTGGAGTGCCCCACAAAGGGGGAGGCGATCATTTGAACTCCACGCGCACGAGAGCCATATATAGAGTGAGCGCATATAACATACATACAATTGCATATTATGATGAGGTTATATACTAGCTACTAATATATATAATAGAATTATAATTATATATGAATAAATAGGGTTATACCATATATTGAGAAGAGAGAGAGAAGAGAGAGAGAAGAAGAGGAGGGAGAGAGAGCAGAGAGAGGAGAGAAGGAGAAGAGGAGGCAGAGAAGAGAGAGAGGAGAGAGCGAGAGCGAGGGGGAGAGGGAGAGGGAGAGCTAACGTGAGGATAAGGGGGTGAGGACAGACATAGAGAGAGAAAAAAGCGTGTAGTGGGTGAAATAGAAGTGACAAGACACTTGATTCTGGTTGTCGTGGTGCTGACATCGTCGCATGGCCTCGCAAGGTTAAGTAAGGCCAGAGGTGGGAATGCGCTTGACACAGAACACAAACAGTGCCGCCTGCCCATATTAACGTGGACAAAACCACGCCGACAGCCCCATCAGAAGGGAGGGAGGTGACTGTTCGGCCCTTTCAACGCAGCTGGCGGAACAACGCTTGGTGGGTGTGGAATGAAGGCCACTCGAGCCCTGCCCCAGAGTGCGCACCTGGAGGCAACGTCTACGGCTAGCGAACTCAGAGAGTTGCACCACATCCGACTTAGTGCTAGAGCAGCGCAGTCTCTGTGGCGGGAGAACGCACTGTCCAGAGGAGGCACGGCCGGACGGGCATAGATAGGACGACACTTATGTTCCGAGTATCTCGGCTCGCACGAGGAGGAGAGCCATTCGCATCATTCGGTACTGCACGTTTAGACACAGCTAAGGCCTCGAGAACCCGAGACCAAGGCCGAGGCGTGGAGACCAAGACCGAGACCGGAATACTAAGACTTCAGACCAAAACCTAGGACCGAAGACCAAGCCCCAGGACCAAAGGCCGCACACCGAAGACCTAAGACTATAGAACAAGACTGAGGACTTTAGAACAAGAACTATAGACAAACTGACTTTAGAACAAGAGGGACTTTAGAACAAGACTGGGGACTTTAGAACAAGACTGGGGACTTTAGAACAAGACTGGGGACTTTAGAACAAGACTGGGGACTTTAGAACAAGACTGGGGAAGACAAGACTGGGGAACAAGACTTTAGACTGGGCACTTTAGAACAAGACTGGGGACTTTAGAACAAGACTGGGGGAGAACAAGACTGGGACTTTAGACAAGACTGGGGACTTTAGAACAAGAACTGGGGACTTTAGAACAAGACTGGGGACAAGACTGAGGACTTTAGAACAAGACTGGGGACTATAGAACAAGACTGGGCACTTAGAACAAGACTGAGGACTTTAGAACAAGACTGAGGAACTAGAACAAGACTGAGGACTATGACTGAGGACTTTAGAAGACTGAGGACTTCCTGAAAACAGACTAACGACCGGAAACCAAGACTGAGGACCATAGACGGAGACTTCAAGACCAAGGACCGAAGACCGTGTCGACGAGAGCACATCATATTCGCAGAGGTATGCGATCACGACACCTGGCTACACCTACGTAATTCAGGTGAGATCCCTTGTCTTACCTGTCCGGCCCATCACCTGGACGGGGAACTTAACCACATTCCTGGCTGTGCGAACGTACCTGTAAAGATAAGAAGGCTCACATTAGAAGCATGTAAAATACGCACTGTGGAGAAAAGCGTGTGCATGTCAAATGGGAGTAATGGAAAGAAAAATAAGAAAGGGAAATGAGAGAGGAGAAAGGGCAGAAAAAGGAAAAGCAAGAGAGGGGGAGGTAGCAAAGGGAATGGGAGGAGGAAAGAGAGAGAAGGGGGGAGGGGGAGAGACGGAGAGAGTGAGGAGAGTGAAAGGCAGGGGGGAGAGGGAGAGAGAGAAGAGAGAGAGAGAGAGAGAGAGAGAGAAAGGAGAGAGAGAGAGAGAGAGAGAGAGAGAGAGAGAGAGAAGAGAGGAGAGGGGGGGGGGGGGGAGGGGGGAGAGGAGGGAGAGAGAGAGAGAGAGAGAGGGAGAGAGAGAGAGAGAGAGAGAGAGAGAGAGAGAGAGAGGAGAGAGAGGGGAGAAGGAGAGGGAGAGAGGAGAGAGAGAGAGAGAGAGAGAGAGAGAGAGAGAGAGAGAGAGAGAGAGAGAGAGAGAGAGAGAGAGAGAGAGAGAGAGAAGAGGAGAGAGAGGAGGAGGGAAGATAGAGGGGAGGGAGAGGGAGAGATAGAGGGAGAGGGAGAGGGAGAGATGAGGGAGAGGGAGAGGGAGAGTAGAGGGAGAGGGAGAGGGAGAGATAGAGGGAGAGGGAGAGATAGAGGGAGAGGGAGAAGGAGAGTGAAAGGGAGGGAGGAGGAGAGAGAGAGAGAGAGAGAGAGAGAGAGAGAGAGAGAGAGAGAGAGAGAGGAGAGAGAGAGAGAGGAGGAGAGAGAGAGAGGGGGAGAGAGAGGAGGGAGAGAGAGAGGGAGAGAGAGAGAGAGGGAAGAGAGAGAGAGAGAGAGAGAGAGGGAGGAGGGAATTGGAGAGGAAGGGGAAAGGGAGAGGAGTGGGAAAAGGAGAGGGAAGGGAAAAGGAAAAGGAAAGGAAAAGGAAAGGAAGGGAGGGAGGAGAGAGAGAGTGAAATAGTAAGAAGAGAAGAGAGAGAAGAGAGAGAGAGAGAGAGAGAGAGAGAGAGAGAGAGAGAGAGAGAGAGGAGAGAAGAGAGAGGAGAGAGAGAAGAGAGAGAGAGAGAGAGAGAGAGAGAGAGAGAGGGAGAGAGGAGAGGAGAAGAGAGAGAGGAGAGAGAGAGAGAGAGAGAGAGAGGAGGGAAGGGGGAGGGGAGAGAGAGAGAGAGGAGGAGGAGAGAGAGAAGAGAGAAGAGAGAGAGAGGAGAGAGAGAGAGAGAGGAGAGAGAGAGAGAGAGAGAGAGAGAGAGAGAAGAGAGAGGATATGTAAACACCCTGCAGGTCTTCAAGTACAACTAGTCCGCCGCTTCTTTTCCCCAACACGACTCGCTTTGAGTGACCCTCATGCTCGTCATCATCACCGTCATCCTCCCTTTATAAAGTAAAAAATGAGAAAAAAAAAAAAAGAGAGCAAGCGTTCTCTTACTCACCCGCCTTCCTCCCGGCCCCCCCCATCACCCCCCCTCCAACGTCACCTGAGAGCATGCGTTCTCTTGCTCACCTCCTTCCCTCCCCATCACCCCACCCCCCTCCAACATCATCTGTAGTTGTCCATCCTAACCTCCCCCCCCCTGCAAACACGACCACCTCCCCTCATTTAGCAAAGGCGCGAGCGATCCAGCCACGACGCGGTTTTAATTAAAGCCTCAACGTGCATTCTGGTTTGCATCAACTCACGTCACACGATAATTGCGACTAAAACCACTAACCGCGCCTGCACCGCCGCCGCTGTCTCCGCCTCTTCCTTCTCCCTTTTCTCTTCTCCTTCACTTTCTCTTCCTCCTTCATTTTCTGCTTCGATTTTTTTTTATTCTTCCCTCCTCCTTCTTCTTCCTCGTCTTCTCCTTCTCCTCCTCCTCCTCCTCCTTTTCCTTCTTCTCCTTTTCCTCCTTCGTCTTCCACCTCCCCTCTGTTTTTTTCCTTATTTCCCCTCTATAAAATACATGAAAACTAAAACATTAAATCCGATAATACACAATTTAACCAACAAAAGAAATCCGTTAAGAACTGCCATGCCTCCATCCCTCCCACAAACATCCATGCTATTATCAGCATCCATTTTATTCCCGACAAGCATTTATCGCCGCTTCAGCAAGAATTTCCCGGGCAGGCCGTAAAATCAGACTTGCCTCCCGCCATTCCGCTACAAAAATAAATAAACTAAGAAATAAATAAACTAAGAAAGAATAAAAAAAAAAAAAAAAGTCACCGCTAATTTCCTTCCCGTGTACTTCGACGCGGCCATTAAGAGAGAGCTTGACCCAATGAGGAGACTTGGGCCATGGAGTGCAGTGCGGTCTCAGGTGGCCCGGCGGAGGTCCTCTCATAGCGGGGCCGTGTTCGCTGTCTTTCGCTGTGTCGATCAACGAGACTACGTGTGATGCAGGATTTTTTTTTGTCCCTTGTACGACTGTGGAATGGGTGGATGGAGAGAGGAGGGGAAGGGAGAAGGAGGGAAGGAAAGGAGGAAAAAAGGAGGAAGGAGGGAAGAAGAGGGAAGTGGGGGAAGAAAGAAAGGGGTGAGAAAGGAGGGGAAGGGGAAGGGGGGAAGAAGAAAGGAAGGAAGAAAGGAGGGAACAAAAGGTGAGGAAGGAAAGAGGGGGAGGGGAGGGAGGAAGAGAAAGGGGAAGAAGAGGTAGGGAGGGAAGAAAAGAAAAAATGGGAGGAGGAGAGAATGTGAGACGAGGAGAGCGAGTCTCATTACCAATATCCCTACAGTCAGGGCGAAGGAGAGGGAAAGTAATACAAAAAAGGACTGAAGCGAGGTAACTTGAGGCGAGTCCCGAGGAAACACGTGGCGGCGGCGGCGGCGAGAAAAAGCGAAATGCCGCGGCGTCGCAGAGGAACGCCCGCCGATTCCTTTCCATAAAGTCTTGGACGACGATGAAGGAGAAGGAGAAGGAGGGAGGAGAAGGAGGAGGAGGAGGAGGGGGCGGCGGCGAAGACAGACACAGACCCCCGCCAAACACTTTTCAAAAGATTGCAAAGACAAGACGGCTGCGCAAGATGAATCCAGGTGAAAAGAAGATGGAAAGAAAAGAGAGACGGGTGGGAAGAGGGAGGTGGGGGGGGGGGCAAGAACGGGGGAGAGAGAGGAAAAGAGAGAAGGAGAGAGGAAGAGAATTTTTCCCGAATCGGCCAGTCATTGTGCCGTTCACACCTGGCTTCCCTCTGGTGCTCCGGCAAGTCACGGGGGTCGGGGAACTGAACGTGGACTAACGACTTATTTGAACGCCGAAATGGAAAGAACGTTTAACCTTATTAGCCACCATTAAGCCCTCCATTAAAGACCGCGACTGGCCATACCTACAAAGACCACACAGGCGCGACAGACTTCATTAGAAAAACACAATACAACAGCGTACCGACGATCAGCTGCGGTTCGATACATAAATACAAAATAGGCAAGAAAAAAAAAACATAATAAAAACGTTCTATGAAAATACTCCTTTTCTTTGACAATAAAAGGAGGCAGACCCTTAGATAACAGACATCAATATATCATCTGGGTGTATCTCCACGCCGATTCCATCCACCACGACGGCGAGCGGGAACGAAGGAAGAGGGAGAGGGGAAAAAGGGGGGAGGAAGAGGAGGAGGAGGAGGAGGAGAGAGAGGTGAGAGAAACAGAAGTGGGAGAGTTGGAGGAAGAGGAGGAGGAGGAGAAATGGGAGAGGAGTGGGAGGAGGAGGAGGAGGATGAAGAAGAGGAGGAGAAGATGGGAGAGAAGCAGGAAAGGGGAGAGCGTATGGTGGAGGGGGACAATAGAAGAAGAGGGGGGTAGGAGGAATAAGGAGAGAGGAGAGGAGAGGAGAGGAAAAAGGAGGCAGGAAAGGAAGAAGGGACGTACAGGAAAAAGGAGAGAATGAGGTAGAAGTTGAATTGGGGGAGAAAAAGGGGACTGAGGAGAAGAAGGGAATGAGAAGGGAAATAGGGAGCAGGAGGAGGAGAATGGAGAGTTGAGGGAAAGAATGTGGGGGAGGGGGGAAAAAAAGGGAGAAAGAAATGAGAGGAGATTGAGAAAAGAGGAAGGAAATGAGATGGAAACAGGACGAAGTGGATGGGGGGAAAACAGGGAGAAGAAAAAGAGCAAGAGGAATAGAAAAGGAGAAAGAGATTAAAAAGGGGAGAAGAAAAGGGAGGGGGAGGGGCGATAAAAGGGCGGGAGATGGGAATGCGGGCCTACGGAAGACGCAGCATAAAAGAGAGCGAACGTGCGGTTAGAACAGCTGAGAACCGAGTGTGACGTTGCAGAGAGCACAACAGAGTGGGTGGAATGCCAAAGACTCAATTCGAGAGATAAAGAGAGGACTGATAAAAGAAGCACCGTATCACGACGTCCAACAACTGTGCGCACTGTCGCCGCCCCGCCGTTAATCGCTGCCACCCGAAGCGCAAATTTCCAAATGACGTCGAATCAAAAAGAAAAAGAAAAAAAAAAAAAAAAGAAAGAAAGAGAAAGAAAGAAAAAAATCCAAATGACGTCGAACCGAAAAAAGGCAACCTGACTCACACCCCGAACAATAAGACGGTGATCGTACATCTACGGTAATTCCAGAAAAAAAAACGACGCTCAATAATATTCGACAGGACGGACGGCGCCGCCACCTTCCGCCCGCGACACAAACGAGAAACATAACATTACACTTCGACACTGACAAATAAAACGTGTTCACCGCTTCCTGTGTCTAATGTTAAAGATGAGATGCCTGCGACGACCCCGGGACACTGCGACAGGTTACCCTCCTGGCCAATTTCCGTTACGAGGAGTTTCTGAGTTCGTACGTACGAAAATATCCTGAACTGCTAATACTGGCGGCCTCCCATTAATTCCTTCTTCTTTACCAGTTGTGACACGTGGATTCCTATCATATTTCGGCCTGGAGGACAATATACGTGTAGATATATAATAAAACGAATGTACCATCACTATAGCACACGACAATCTCGATGCAAACGTTAAACAAGGGAGAGGGGGGGGCGGAAGGGAGATAGGGAGAATGAGAGAGTGGAGAGAGAGAGAGGGAGGGAGAGGGAGGGAGGAAGAGAGGGAGGGAGGAGAGGGAGGGAGAGGGAGGGTAGAGAGAGAGAGAGAGAGAAGAGAGAGAGAGAGGAGAGAGAGAGAAGAGAGAGAGAGAGAGGAGGAGAGAGAGAGGAGGGGGGAGGGAGGGAGGGAGGGAGGGAGGGAGGGAGGGAGGGAGAGGAGGGAGGGAGGGAGGGAGAGGGAGGGAGGGGAGAGAGAGAGAGAGAGAGAGAGAGAGAAGAGAGAGAGAGGAGAGAGGAGAGAGAGAGGAGAGAGGGATGGAGAGAGAGAGAGAGAGAGGAGAGAGAGAGAGAGAGAGAGAGAGAGAGAGAGAGAGAGAGAGAGAGAGAGAAGAGAAAGAGAGAGAAGAGAGAGAGAGAAAGAAAATAAATAAGAAAGAAAGAAAGAAGAAAGAAAGAAAGAGAAAGAAAGAGAAATACAATCAGAGAGAGAGAGAGAGGGAGGAGAGGAGAGGGAGGAGCACCGATTGACGAGATAGACTAGCAGAGTCACCATCTACACTGAAAATGATATATCTCCAGTTGTTCAGGCGATGAGGAAAAAAAAGTATGAGTGTCACTTCCGTACTCAACATCCGTCGGTATTGTTCGAGATGGTCGCGGAATTAAAAGAGGGAAAGAAAGATGATGGAATGGCGGGGACGGAAGGAAAGGAGGAAGGGAAGGAAGGGGACGAAGACGAGGAGGAGTAAAGGGAGGAGAGAGAGGAGGGAGCAAGAGAGAGGGAGAGGGGAAGGGGGGGAGAGGGAGAGGAGAGAGGGGGAGAGAGAGGGAGGGAGAGGGAGGGAGGGAGAGAGGAGGAGGGAGGGGGGAGGTGGTGGAGGAGGAAGAGGAGGAGGCTGACGAGGAGAAGAAGAAAGAGGAGGGAAAGGAAGAAGGCGAAAAAGAAGACGAAAAAGAATAATAAAAAAGAAAAGAAGAAAGCAGAGGGAGTGAAGTCAAACCAACGCATTCCTCCAAACATGTAAACAAGCATAGGCCTACATTGAAAAAAAATAATAATAATAAAAAAAAAAACTAAATAAAATAAATAAATAAAATAAAATAAATAAATAAAATAAATAAACCTGCCCAAGCACAGATCCGCGGAAAAGGAATGACGTCACTCAAAAACCGTCGCCTGTAAGGTCACTGTCGACCCGCAACCCGCTGTCACAAACACACAAGCACAGAGATAATCTGCATATCTTCGTTGCACAGGTGGCGAAACATGGTCGCAAAAATGACCGCACTTGCAAGCTCGCAACCGCACCCGCGATGATGTTAACCCTTGGCTATGCCTTTTGAATAAAGAAGAGCGCGCGGGAGGCGATGCTGGTAGAAGAGGAGGAGGGATGAGAGGACAGGGGGAGGAGGAGGAGGACGAGGAAGAGGGAGGAGGAGGATGACGAGGAAGAGAGAGTTGGAGATTAGGAGAGGGAGAGGGAGAGGGAGAGGGAGAGGGAGGGAGAGGGGGAGAGGAGGGGAGAGGAGGGAGAGAGGGGAGAGAGAGAATGAGCCGAGGAGATGGATTTACTGGAAGAGGAAGAGGTGGAGGAAGAAGAGGAAGTATAGGAGTAAGAGGAAGAGAAGTTGGAGGAGGAGGGACACGAGTCAAAAAGAAAAAAAGAAAGAGAAAATATGGATCAAAAGAAATAAGCGGAAAGGAAGAGAAAGGGAAGGACATGGAGGAGGAGGAAAAAGAGCAGTAAAAAAAAAAGAGGCAAGGAAACAAGGAAGAAGTGGTGACAGCAAAACGGAAAAGGTGGAAGAAAGAGTATCCCGTGCGTATTGTTGTTCCACTCGTCAGCTGATTGTTCTAGTCAGCTGTGGTTAGCTCTGCTGTCAGGGACCTATTGTTGCCTGCCGATTACAGCCGAGGTTAGTTATTGTGGCCAGCCGCTCATTCCGACAAGTAGGCCTTTTGTTGCAGGAACTTTTAAGATTACCTAATGGATGGTCCTCATGTACGTAAAATGAGAGAAGTTGCAAAAAAACTGCTTCTGTTATTACAGTTGCTCGCCTGTGTTGATGAACCGAATGTTATGGCAATTACCTGTGCGGCGTATCGAGCAGGTGTTCTTAATTGTAGCACTGTCTCCGCGGCTTGTGGTCTTTTATCTGTGTTACCGGCCGTACACTGCGCGGGTGACTAACTGTTTAACTGTTTACCCTCCGAAAAAACAAGCGAACAGCTGCAGCCGATCAACCGGGAACCAAGCGAGCAGCAGAAACCTCAAGGGCCCTTTGCACAGCGTCCGTACGTCGGCATCAATCACCTTCCCGGTACGCGAGAGGTGGCGAAAACGCCGCATTCCTCGCCCGACATCACGTTATCATGCGGCGAATCCCGCGAGAATTTTCCCGTGGCATCCCGAACACTCTTACTGTTGGAGGATCGCAAGAAATATGGACGAAAAACACTTAAGCGGCAGAAAAAAACGACGATAATTCCGGACGACAAAAAGAGCGACCATCACGCATGAGTTGCCGGCGTCGCCAGGAATGTGGGCATCACACAGGTGTCTGCTGGAAAAAATGAGCGTATAGGGATTTCTACACACACACACACACACACACACACACACACACACACACACACACACACACACACACACTTTCGCTTCCTAAAATACACTCAACACGCAAAAACAAACACAAACATTTAGCATACAAAAACAAAGAGGAAAAAGACACAAACGAACACGAACGACCAGCTCTGGCGATGACAAGCCTACAAAATGCATACATAATTACACCAAAGAGAAGAGAAGAGAAAGAGCGCAAGCGAGAGTGAGAGGACTTGGCTCTGGTGCGCTCAGCAGTGGCTCGAGGAGGACAGGAGGGGAGAAAAGGGGAAAAGGAAGGGGGAGAGGAGGGGGGGAAAGGGGAATAGGAAAGGGAAGAAGGGGAAAGCGGAGGGGGAAAGAGGAAGAGGAAAGGGGAAGAGGAAGGGGAAGAGGAAGGTAGGGTAAAGGGAAATGAAAAAGGGAAAAGACAGAGGGGTAGGTGAAGGGGGGAAAGGGAAGAGGAAGGGGAAGGGGAGAAAGGCAAAGGGAAAGAGAAAGAGGAAGGGGAAGGGGAAAGGGAAAGAGAAAGAGGAAGGGGAAGGGAGAAGGCCAAAGGGAAAGAGAAAGGGGAAGGGGAGACGGGCAGAGGGAAAGAGGAGGGGGAAGGAGAAAGAGGAAAGAGGGAGGAGAAGAGAAATAGAGCAAATAGCCGCTGCATCGATTGGTAGCTAGAACAGGACAACCATTCCATGTTCCCCATTACTTTATCCCAGTCATTCCTTCTTCACCTTCTTTTTTTTTTGTCTTTTTTCTTCATCTTCTCTCCTTCTCCCCCATCCTATTCTCTCCTCGCCCAAAAACTATACTTTTCTTCTCCCCGATCTTCACCACTACAATCAATATTTTTATCCTCCCTTGTTATTCTATTCTGATATGATTTTTCTTTCTTTCTTTCTTTCTTCGTCGGGGTTCCTCTCTCCCTTTCCCACATTTTTTACCCCCAAGGCCCTCATCTCTCGCTGTGGATTTTCCCGAATTCCTCGCAATACTCTGTTTTTCTTTTTTTTTCTCTGCGTTTGAATCTTTTCTGGTCACTTGGAAGAGGAGGAGGAGGAGAAAGACGAGAAGAGGTAGGAGGAAAATAGGTAGGAGGAGAAGGAGATGGGGATTAAAGGTGGAAGGTGTAGGGGGAGGAGGAGGAGGAGGAGAAGAAGAAAAATCGAGAAGAGACAAAATGAAAATACAATGAATAAAAAAGGCAGACAAAAATAAAAAATGAAATACACATTCATACAACCAACCAAGACTTCCTACGTTGCCTGGCGTGCAAAGCAAGAGAGAAGCAGAAGGCAAGAAAGAGGCGAACAGGGACGAAAGGAAATCGAAAGGAGAGCAGACCGGAGGGTGACACGATAACAACGATAATAGTTATCATTACGAGTCTCAACGTCCCGAGTCACCCAAATATATGAGGATTCGGTCGATCTCGCCTTTTCTCCTACATGTGCAGACCAGGGGCGCAGAGGGGGAAGGGGGGGTAGAAAGAACGAAGACAAAGAATAAAAACTCGACAGAATAAAAGAAAAAAACGGAAAACGAAAAAAACAAACAAAAAAACAGTTGACAGATAGACAGATAATTTATACTTACTTACACACATACATACATACACACACAGAAGCACACACACACAAAGTTAAACAAACAGAAAGTGTGAAAGAGTCAAGACAAAAAAAATAATAGAACAAACATAAAAATTAAACATCCCATCAAGATAAATTTCACAGCACAATGCAGCTCCAACTCCAACACAACTGACGACCCACAAACGAAATATAAAGAATACACAGCCAACCAAAAAATAATGTTTTTTTTTTTTCTCCAATTACATTCTTTGGCTATCAGTGTGATGACGGTCAATATCTGCGAGAGTATATCCGGCGGCGACCATTAGTTTTATTGGGATTCTTATTACACTTTTTGTGACTTTCTTTCCTTTTTCTATCAATAACTATTTTCTTCTGATCATCTTATTTTCAGATGTATACTAATTGGAGGTTCCTTTGCATCTGCCTGCACAGACACCTGTCCAACTGTTACACCAAAATCTATTGATATTGATGGGCGGAGAAAAAAAATGATAACGTAT
>NW_020872520.1:362217-366187 GCF_003789085.1 Penaeus vannamei
GAAATATAGAAAGTGAGAAGAAGACCAAGGAAGCAAATCCAAAAGGGGGAAATAGGAACAGATGAAAAAGGGGAAACTAGAACGAGGGAACCGGTAAGCAAAATGTGAAGCAGGCAGGCCGTCGGGAAATGAAGAGGGGAGGAGAGACAGAAAAAAAGAAGGGCTAGGCGAGGAAGCTTTCAGGAAAAGCACAAGAGCAGAAAACAGAAAACCAAAAGCAGGAATATGAAATATGGGGAAACCATGAAAAGGGAGAATATTTTCAAAAATGATATGAAAATAAAACAGGAGACAAATTAGAAGATATGGAAAAAACAAATCAGGCTTAAAGGGAAAGTAAGTAATACTATGACAAAAGAGAGCGAACCTTAGCAGGCTGCTCGGCTAATCAACATGAGGTTTTCCGTTGGCTGGTCAATAGCAGCGGGTCTATCAGACACGAATGCATTAAGATCAGAACACCAACACACGCACCTACACACACGCGCACATACATACATACATACATACACACACACACACGGACAGGGAGACAGACAACCAAACACGAGAGTCAGGCAGGCAAAAGCACTCAACATCAATTCTCGCAAGCATCAATAAAAAAACAATTTAGAAGCTAAAAGTAATGCCGGCAATAAATTGTAATTACATTCATAATTACAGTAATAAAAAAGAGCAAAGGTCTTACGAAAAAGTCATCAAAGCAAGACCCGACTTTCCGACGACGACAGGTGACCCCTTTGCACTTGCCTCGCAGGTGAAGCACTGCGTGAGTGTGAGAGTGTGCTTTTGAGGGAAGGAGGGTTGGAAGGAGGAGGGAGGGAAGGATCGAGGAAAAGGAGTGAGGGCAGGAGAAAAAGGAGGGAAGGAAGGAAGGAGGGTGAAGGAGAGGAGGAAAGGAGTAGGAAGGGGGAGTGAGAGCGGGAGAAGAAGGGAGAAGAGGAGAGAGAGAGGAAAGAGAAGAGAGAGGAGAGAGAGAGAGGAGAGAAAGAGAGAGAGAGAGAGATATGCATGCGCGTGCTTCCGCCAGAGCAAATGCGTAATTCCGTGTGCATTCTACGGCTTGCCTGTTTGCATGCGTGCCAGTGCGAAAAAACGAAACTTAGAGATCTGAAGACATGGAAGGCAAACAGTCATCGCCCCACGTTCGTTTCCGAGAAGCATGCGCTCCTCCCTCCCCCACCCTTCCTTCCCCTGCCCTGCCTCCTCCCCTCCCTCTCCCACCTTCCTTCCCCTGCCTCCTCCCCTCTCTCCACCTTCCTTCCCCCTGCCCCTCCCCCTCCTCTCCACCTTCCTTCCCCTGCCCCCCCTCTCCTCCCTCCCAACCTTCCTTCCCCCTGCCCCTCCCCCCTCTCGCACCCTTCCTTCCCCTCCCTCAACCTTCCTTCCCCCTGCCCCTCCCCTCCACCTTCCTTCCCCCTGCCCCTCCCTCCTCCACCCTCCTCCCTCTCCCAACCTCCTACCCCCTGCCCCTCCCCCTCTCTCGCACCCTTCCTTCCCTGCAGCATGAAAACAACCCTTCTAAGAACGCAAAAAACCATTTGAAACAAATAAGAAGACGAAGAAGAGGAAGAAGAAAGCATTGCAATCTGCAAACCATTTGAAAACGAATAACAATAACAATAATGATAATAATGAAGAGGAGGTGGAGGAACAGCAACAAGCGGTAGGAGAGTCGAGTAAGGAAAAAAACAGAAAAAAAACACATGAAAAAAACAAACAAACAAAAGAACAAAAGCAAAATCAGAAAACCCTCAACCCAGACACCCACTGTTCTTCAGCTCCCACCCACCCGCCGTCCCTCCCCGCCCGCGCCCTCTTCAAACAGGTGCACCTCCTCAGAGAGCATCGCTAACGACGAGACAACATTCCTAGTATAATGAGAGCGCCATGTGGACCGCTTAAAAATGACCGCGGTTTCGCACCGTTACAGAGACCCGGCAGCAGGTGAGCACACATCGGCAGTTCCGCCGATTATTCAGTGCAGTTCGGGCCCTCGCTCTTTTTCTCTTCCTCCTATTCTCTTCCATTCTTTGTCACGCCTTTCCGTACCTTCTTACTCTCTTTCTTCGTTTCTTTTTTGTTTAATTGTATGACTCGTATTTTTTCGTTTAATATGTCAAACAGTTTTGAACAAATAACCAAATAAAACTTTAACAATTCCAATCTCCTTTCCCTCGCGAAAGAAGACGCAATAAGATTTAATCAAACCCATTTGGCCTGCAGCGGAAGTCAGAAACAACACAACAATAATGGCAATAACATTCATAAAGAAGGCACGATAATCAATTGAAAATAAAATCAGATATGGTAATGAGAATCATTGAACCAATACAAATAAATAATCATAAACATAATCATCCACACACATATACTTAATATATATTATATATACATGCATTGGAATCGCTCACTTTTTCTCTCCCTCGCTCTGTTATATATCAATTACACACGTGGACGCACAAGCGCACGCGCACGCGCACACACATCCATACATATAGACATTTTCATACAAGATGCAGCAGCGGAGGGGCGGGCGAGAGGCAGGCTGCGAGAGGGAGGTTCCGACGAGCCCGAGGCCATATTGGGCGCCCCGGGAACCACCTGGCTCGCCGTCCAAACAGGGCCGGTTCCCCCGCCCCTCAGCCGGCACTGCCGTGAGAAGAAGAGCCAGGGCGTGGGAACGCGAGTGAGAGGCACGAAAGAGAGAGAGAGGGTGAGGGTGAGGGTGAGGGTGAGGGTGAGGGTGAGTGAGGGTGTGTGGTGTGTATGCGTTTGTGTGTGTTTGCGAGTGTGTTTGTATGTGTGTGTATGCGTTTGTGTGTGTTTGAGAGTGTGTATGTATGTGAGTGTACACGTTCGTGCTCGTGTCCGTGCGCATATTCCCAGGCTTACATCCAAGATTCATTCAAACATCAATCATTCACGAAAGCCTTCCAAGGTAAGAGGAGGAAAACCTCTCCGATTTCGCACGCTATGTATCTGCAACGACTCATCAATAACAAATTACCAAAACGGGATGGTGCGATCTTGACGTGCCAGGAAGCACCAGTCACAATCCTCTCTCCAGAAATGGGATAATGTGTCGCAGGGGGAGAAGGGGGCGGGGGAGAAGGGGCGGGGCAGACAGCGACAAATCCCCGTGCAACATGTTAATCATTCCGAAAATCTGCCAATCGTGGGTGGGCATGGATGGGCGGTATGTGGGCACCTGCCTCTTCCGCCGTCTACCATAAGGAAAACAATATGTCTGATGGCAGCTTTGTGTCTGAGAATGCAGACATCAAGAGGAAGGGAGGAGAGGGAGAGCGGGAGGGAGAAGAGAGAGAGAGAGAGAGAGAGAGAGGAGAGAGAGAGAGAGAGAGAGAGAGAGAGAGAGAGAGAGAGAGGAGAGAGAGAGAGAGAGAGAGAGAGAGAGAGGAGAGGAGGAGAAGGAGAGAGAAGAGAGAGAGAGAGGAGGGAGGGAGAGAGAGAGAGAAGAGAGAGAGAGAGAGAGAGAGAGAGAGAGAGAGAGAGAGAGAGAGAGAGAGAGAGAGAGAGAGAGAGAGAGAGGAGAGAGAGAGAGAGAGAGAGAGAGAAGAGAGAGAGAGAGAGAGAGAGAGAGAGAGAGAGAGAGAGAGAGAGAGAGAGAGAGAGAGAGAGAGAGAGAGAGAGAAGAGAGAGAGAGAGAAAGAGAGAGAGAGAGAGAGAGGAGAGAGAGAAGAGAAGAGAGAGAGAGAGAGAGAGAAGAAGAGAAGAAGAGAGAGAGAGAGAGAAGAAGAGAGAGAGAGAAGAGAGAGTAGAGAGAGAGAGAGAAGAGAGAGAGAGAGAGAGAGAGAAGAGAAGAGAGAGAGAGAGAGAGAGAGAGAGAGAGGAGAGAGAGAGAGAGATTGAGAGAGAGAGAAGAGAAGAGAGAAGAGAGAGAGAAGAAGAGAAGAGAGAGAGAGGAAAGAGAGGAGGAGATGAGAGAGAAGATAAAGAGAAGAAAGAT
>NW_020872520.1:371303-386303 GCF_003789085.1 Penaeus vannamei
AGAGAGGGAACGAGAAGGATAGGGAAAGGGAAAGAGAAGGAAGGACAGGGAGAGGGAAGGAAGAAAGGAGGAGGAGAGGGAAAGAGAGCTAATGAAAAGGAAAGAAAATGGAGAGGGAGAGAGTGAAAAGTGAGAGGGAGAAGTTAGGAGTGGGTGTTGAAGAGAGAGCGAAAACGGGAGGGAGGGAGGAGGGAGAGAGGAGAGAGGGAGAGAGGGAGGAGGGAGAGGGAGAGGGAGAGGGAGAGGGAGGAGGAGAGGAGAGGGAGAGGGAGAGGGAGAGGGAGAGGGGAGAGAGAGAGAGAGAGAGGAGAGAGAGAAGAGAGAGAGAGAGAGAGAGAGAGAGAGAGAGAGAGAGAGAGAGAGAGAGAGAGAGAGAGAGAGAGAGAGAGAGAGAGAGAGAGAGAAGAGAGAGAGAGAAGAGGAAGAAGGGGAGAGGAGGAAGAAGGGGAGACAGGAGAGAGAGAGAAAGAGGGTGAGAAAATGGAGAGATGAGAGGAGGAGGAGAGGTGGAAGAGGAAAAAAGGAGATGAAAGAGGGAGGAGAGGTGGAAGAAGAGAAATGGAGAAAAAACGGAAGAAGAGAAATGGAGAAAAAATCGTCTTGTACTTAAGTATTTTACAGGCCACAAGAGCACCCAAACAAACGCACATACCGATACCCCCCCCCCCTCCCATACATTCATACACTACATCACACGTACATTACAAAGAGATCACACAACAGGGTATCCTAGAGCACAGAAAGTGGCTCAACCCTAAGTTCGGTTGGCGCAAAGGCCTCAATAGGATACATTGAAATGCAGACGACAGTTCCAGGGGACTTAGCGCGAGGCAAAGCAGAGCCCGCAGCCGGCGACGGTACGGACCCCGAAACATGGACGTGCATATCATAGCGACCAGGGTGAAAGTAGGGAGGGATACAAGGTGTGCGGCCCAACTTGGTCCCTGCCGCTACAAACACGCGCCAGGGTGAGAGGACGCCCACAGGTACAGATACCAGGGCCCACGTCTCGATCCCCCACGCCCACTGAGAACCGAAACAAGTACGGGCAAGCGATCGGCAAGTACAGGAAAAATGTTGTTTTTGTTGTTGCTGTTGCTGTTGTTGTTGTTGTTGTTGGTGGTGGTTGGTGGTGGTGACGACGACGTTCGCCTCTTCGAATCTCGGTAGACGATACGTAAAAAAACAGAAGAAAAAAAAACACGATAAGTATATACCACAAAGCCCATGAATAATTCAGGATGTCGGTACCACAATCAGATCCCCGGCATACCAGGACAAGGCACCTGCCAGGCCACTGAGTACAAGGCAAGTTTCGCCCCGCCTCCTAAGGCAGTACTTGCGACGGAGACAGAGGGGGCAGGGGGGAGGTATGCCAAACCGCTGCAATGCCAAGCGCGTGGCGGAGAGTGCCAGTATGCGGTGAAAGAGCACGCGACAATGAGGCGGAGGGGAGGGTACAGTGCACAAAAAAAGGAGAGAGAAGAGAGAAGGTGGGAGGGAGAGATGGAAGGGATGGGGGAGGGAGATGGGGAAGGAGAAGGGGGGAGGGAGATGGGAAAGGGGAAGGGGGGAGGGAGATGGAAAGGGAAGGGAAAGGGAGAGAGGAAGGGGAGAGAGAGAGGAGGAAGGGAGAGGAGAGGAGGAGGGAGAGGGAGAGGAAGGGGAGAGGGAGAGGAGGAAGGGAGAGGAGAGAAGAGAGGGAGAGGGAAGGGGAGAGAGAGAGGGGAAAGAGAGAGAGAGGGGGAAGGGGAGAGAGAGAGGGGAAGGGAGAGAGAGGAGGGGGGAAGGGAGAGAGAGAGAGGGGGGGGAAGGGAGATAGAGGGAGAAGAGGGGAGAGGGAGAAGAGGGAGAGGGAGAGAGAGAGGAGAAGAGGGGGAGAGGAGAAGGGGGAGGAGAAGGGGGGAGAGGGAGAAGGGGGAGAGAGAGGGGGGGAGAGAGGAAGGGGAGAGAGGAGAAGGGGGGAGAAGGGAGAGAGAGGAGAGAGAGAGAGAGAGAGAGAGAGAGAGAGAGAAGAGAGAGAGAGAGAGAGAGAGAGAGGAGAGAGAGAGAGAGAGAGAGAGAGAGAGAGAAGATGAAAGAAAGAAAGAAAGAAAGAAGAGGGAGTTAAAACCCCACGAGTCTCAACCAGACATAAAAACAGTTCTACTCATTATCTCATTCCAAGGATTACTTATAAGAGTATTTTTATTATACACATTAATCTCACGCATCAAGTTCATACCCAACCAACGTTCCAAGAATCATCGAGAAGCATCCAATCAAGGAGGGTCGGCAAGAGGGAGGCACGGCAGGCAGGGGGGGGGGGGAAGAGAAGGAGAGGGAGAGGGGAGATGAGAAGAAAAGAAGGGAGAGGGAAAAGAGTAAGATGAGGGAATGAGGAGCCAGAGGAGGAGGGGGGGAAGGAGCAGGAGAGGGAGAGGAGTAGAGATGAAAGAGAGGGAAGGGAAGGTAAAGGGAGAAATGGGAGAAAGAGAGATGGGAGGAAAAGATAGAGCAAATGTGAAGAGGAAAGAGAAGAAGACTGAAAAAGAGGAATACAGGATAGGAGGAGGAAGCAAGGGAGATGGTGAAGGGGGCGGGGAAGAAGCGAAGGCCGACTCTCACGTATCCCAAACAAACAGTCACAGGGAAGAGAAGGAAAAAAAATAACACCGACCAACCCACACTAGTGTCCTCCTACAGCAAATGTTTGTTCACCACGCCCGGCGCCCATGCCCACGCCGTTGGTGGGCAGCCTTCTGGTGAATGTTTGGCCGCGGCGATGCGCCCGTTTCACGTGTCTTCTGTCGGTCTCCCACGCTGCTTATCGCTGTTCCTAGTTTGCCTGTCTGTTTATTTGTCTGTCGGTTTGTGTGTGTGTGCGTGTGCGTGTGCGTGTGTGTGTCCGTGTGCATGTCCGTGTGTCGTGTGTGCATGTCCGTGTGTGCGTGTGCATGTCCGTCCTGTGTGTTGCGTGTGCATGTCCTGTGTGCGTGTGCATGTCCGTGTTCGTGTTGTGTGTGCGTGTGTGCGTGTGTGCGTGTGTGTGTGTGTGTGTGTGTGTGTGTGTGTGTGTGTGTGTGTGTGTGTGTGTGTGTGTGTGTGCGTGTGCGTGTATGTGTGTGCGTGTGCGTGTGTGAATGAGAGAGAGAGAGAGAGAGAGAGAGAGAGAGAGGAAGAGAGAGAAGAGAGAGAGAGAGAGAGAGAGAGAGAGAGAGAGAGAGAGAGAGAGAGAGAGAGAGAGAGAGAGATTTATACCTATACTTCCCGCCTCTCCCTTCCCTCATTTTCTCTCTCTCTCTCTCTCTGAATAAATAAAAATCATATGTCTACATGCATACACATACACACAAAGAAGAAAGAATGAAAGAAAGAAAGAAAGAAAAGAAAAGAAAAGAAAAAAAAAAAAAGGAAACCAGCGCCTTCCGTAGGACTCCCTCACCACTCCCTCTCGAAGGACGGCCATCCTTCACAAGTGCCCGAACCCAGACTCGACGTCCTTAGCTAAGAACACGCACTGCCGCTGTACCAAGTGCTCAGTCATGCAACGCCCGTGCGCAATCAGCATGCGTCATGTGACTGACTACCCTTTGTCGAGTTCAGGTGCGGTTCGAGAGAGGGAAGGTCAAAGGCAAGGTCAGAGGGTGGGTCAAACTGGAAGGTCAGTTACTTGGCGATCTGCGACGATCAGATAAACGAATCATTATTATTATTTCTTTTTCTTTCATTATTGTTATCATCTTTGTCATTAATACTATTATTAATATTATTATCATTATTACTAACATTATCATATTTGTTTTATTAAAAATATGATCACTATCATCATCACCATCATCATTATTATCCTTATTATCATTAGTACAATTATCATCATCATTAATATAATTTTTGGCTATTATCATCATTATTATTATGGGTGTGATTAACAACACAATCATCATCATCACCATAATTATAACTATCACCATTATCATAATCATCATCATTATTCTTATTCTCATTCTTCGTCTACTGACTCATGGCAAAATGAATATACACAGCAAATACCGGTTACTCATGTTTTCACCCACATAATATTAGCGAACAAGGAAATATCCGTCCCTCGAGGCTCTGGGTGACGATCTTATAAACAAATAGTTTAACTTCTCTTCTCCCATTATTTATCCTTTCCTTCTTCTCTCATTCTCCTCCTTCTTCTTCACCGTCTCCTTCTCCGTCTCCTTCATTTCCTTCTCCTTCATCATCTCCTTTTCCTTCTTCCCCTCTTTCTCCTCCGTCTCCTCTTTCTTCTCCTCCACCATCTCGCCCTCCTTCTTCATCTCCCCCCCCCACCTTCTCCTTTTCCTTCTTCCCCTCTTTCTCCTCCGTCTCTCCTCTTTTTCTCCTCCACCATCTCGCCCTCCTTCTTCATCTCCCCCCTCACCTTCTCCTTCTTCATCTCCTTCCCCACCTTCTCCTTCTTCATCACCTTTTCCTTCTTCCCTCTTCTCCTTGTCTTGTCTCTTCTCCGCCTCCTCCACACAACCACCACATGTGGGTCACTTTTTAAAAACAAACATCAAAGAACAAATAAGGAAATCAGTGTCACCGAAGCCTCGCGCGCGATCTGATAAACTGCCTCGCGAACTCCAGTCGGGAAATCGGAGGATCTGATTGACCTTCGAAAGCGAAGACAGGGCAGTCAAGGCAACGCTAGTAAAATCGTCAAGACCACTTTTTATTCGTCTCCCACGGTGAAAATGATGTCTGGTCACGACCTGTGATCCTCCACGACTACTATGACTCTTACGAAATGATACGACTCGCTGTGACGACCAGGACTCTCCGCGCCGACCAAGAATCTTTGGGGCCACGATGACTCTCCTGGCGACAACAACGTTCCTCCGTGACACTATGACACCATGGCGACAATGGCTTTCCGTGACAACCATGAATTCCTTGATGACTATATTTATCTCTCTGACGACTATGGTTCATCATGACGGTTATGGCTCTCCGTGACGACTATGGCTGTCCGTGATGAATATAACTCTTCAAGACGACCATTGCTCTCGGTGAAACTATGATTCTGAGTGTCGCCTGTGACTCCGTGACGCCAATGACTCTCCATTATAATTTTGGTTCAACTGTCCTGTCCCTGGCGTGCGTCATCGTGGAATGACTCGTTTCCCTGTTCGCATATATTTTACAACTCTTCCTGAAAATGCAACGGAATAACCGACAAGTAATCAGGTAGGGAGGGGGTAGAGGGAGGGGATTGCAAGAACACTAAAGCAAGCGTGGGGAACGGGGGATGGAGGACGAAGGGAAATAGAGGAGGGAGAGGGAAAACAGGGAGGAGGAGGAAAAAACAAAGAAATACAAGAAATAGAAATAAGATGGTAGAAATAAGAGAAGGAAGAGAAAAGGAAGAGCGATAATGATAATGATAATGAGGAGAGGGGAAAAGGAAAAAGTGGGCAAGTGAGGGGGAAGGGCGGGAGAGAGGGAGGGGCAATCCCCCATGTGCCGCACCCCGCCACCTCCACCCATAGCGGCCGCTGCTGATGACGATGACCTGTCGGCTGGACTGCCTCGCCACCTGCCATGCCGCATCAATCTACCCGAGTCGATAACTGGCTGACTCATCACCCTATACATGCACCGCCTCTCCGTCCTCTTCCCCCTTCTACCCCCCTACCCCCCCCTTCCCCCTTTCTACAACCCCACCCCATCCCCCTTCCCCTTCTACCAACCCCTTAACCCCATCCCCTTCCCCCTTCCCTTCCACCCCCCTACCCATCCCCCCATCCCCCTTCTACCAACCCTACCCCCATCTCCTTCCCCTTCCCCTTCACCTACCCTCTCAACTCTCTACCTCCGCCCTTGCATACAGTCAAGGACATCCTATGCATGTTCAAACGGGGGAAAAAAACTCACCCCCCGACTCCGATTTCAACCGGAAGGATTAAACACGATGCAACATTCATGCACACAGACGACAATGGCACAAGAGGAGATGACAATAATAAACAAAAATCCGAGGTAGACGCCGCCACCAACAACAACAAGACCGCGCGTCACGGGGCAAAATAACCCGAAGCTCATCGCCAATTAACACCTGGTCTCGCCGCGCCCCCTGATTCGTATCCGATAGAGAAAACCTGTAAAGAGAGAGAAAAAAAAGAAAAAAGAAAAAAAGGAAGAAGAAAAAACCCGCTCTACCCCATCGCCCCTCTTATTGGGTAAAACTACTTTCTAGCTAGTTAACAGAACTCGCCCCCTACTAGTTCAATCGAGAATCTAACCGTCTGCTTGTTTGAAGGTCTGTAGGCGGAGGGAGAAAGCATATAGGTGGGGGAAAGTAGGAGGAGGGTGGAGGAAGAAGGAGGAAGAAGGAGGAAAGAAGTAGGAGGGAGGGAGGAAGAAAGTGGAAGGTAGGAGGGAGGGTGGAGGAAGAAAGTGGAAGGTAGGAGGGAGGGTGGAGGAAGAAAGTGAAGGTAGGAAGGGGGTGGAGAAGAAAGTGGAAGGTAGGAGGGAGGGTGGAGGAAGAAAGTGGAAGGTAGGAGGGGGGTGGAGGAAGAAAGTGGAAGGTAGGAGGGAGGGTGAGGAAGAAAGTGGAAGGTAGGAGGGAGGGTGGAGGAAGAAAGTGGAAGGTAGGTAGTGGAAGGTAGGAGGGAGGGTGGATGGTAGGACGGAGGGGGAAGGAAGAAGGGGGGGGTAGGAAGGAGGAAGGGAAAAAATGGGGGAGGGGAGAAGCGAGGGAAAGAAGAAAGGAGGATGGGATGAAAATATGAAGAAAAAGAAAGTATGACATACAAAAAAGGGTAAAAAGGAGGGCTGAAAGAGAAGGGCAGAGAGAGAAAGGGGGGCCACAGCAACAGATGAATACCTTGCATACAAATAACTGGAATGGCCGTATGCATAGAAGGAACAGAACAGAATAACCCACGAGCGAAGGATGGGAGTAGATGGGACCAAAGCAGTGACGAAAAAAGGGAAAGAGAAAAAGGGGAAGTGAAAGAAAAAAAAACTGGGGGAAATAGAAGAAAACGGAAAAAAATGTGGAAATGAAAGAAACAAGAAAAAAGGGGAAATGAAATAAAGAAAAAAAAACGGGCAAACGAAAAAATGAAAGAAAACCAAAACAAAACAGGGAAATGAAAGAAAAACAACTAAAGCACAGGGAAATGACAAAACAGAACAAAACGGGGAAATGAAAGAAAAACCAACAAAACGGAGAAACGAAAGAAAGGAAAACCAACAAAACGGAAGAAAAGAAAGAAAACAACAATAAAACAACGAAATGAAAGAAAGATAAAAAAGAGGAACCGGGCGGCGGAGACCGAACACAGCCAGAAGAGACTGGATGTTGTCAAATGGCCGCCGTCTTCTCCGAATGGATGACCCGAGTGCCGCGCCAGACTTCTTCTGTTTATAGGTAAGACCCGAGCCCCAGACAGACATGCTTGAAGGGGCCGCTTTGCCCGCCTGCCTTCTCCTCCTCGATCCTGTTCCCTTTCATTTTTCTGTCTCTCCCCCCCCCTTATTCCGGTGTCCCTTCTCTCTTTTTCTCCCTTATTTTTTATTTCCCTTTTCTCTTTCTCTCTTTTAGTCCTACTTCCCTTTTTCTCATATTTCCCTTTCCCTTTCTCTATTAAGGCCGTGTCACACTAGCACTTTTTCCGTCAATTTTTTGACAATTTTATTTAAAATATATACAAACATTCTCGAATATAGCTCTTGATCTGACTATGCTTGGCTGAAAAAGTTGACGGAAAGGTTTTCAAACGGAAACGATCATTATCGTCTGACTGGAGAATCGACAATTCGCTCAAAAATGGACAAAATTTCAGAAAATTGTCAAAAAATTGACGGAAAAAGTGCTTGTGTGACGGCACCTTTACTCGTATTTCCCTTTCTCTTTTCCCTCTTTTCTTCCTACTTTTGTTTTTCTCTTTCTTTTATTCCTATTTCCCTTTCCCGATCTCTTTCACTTTTAATCATAATCCCTTCTCTTTCTCTCCTTTACTCCGTATCTTCCTTTGCTTTCTGTCTTATATGGCAACTTCTTCATCGTCCCGAACCTTCTTCTCAATCATTCATATTTCTCTTACATCCTAATTTTATTCCTATTACTCCTATCTTTCTCGTATTCCCCATTCTCCTTCTCATTCTCTATCTTCTACCCCACCTCCATCCTCCTTCTGTACCTTCTTCCCTAATCCTCATCTCAAATTTCCACCGTTTTCTCAATCTTTCTCCTTCCTCATTTTCCTCACTCACCATTTCTTTCTCCACCCCTTCTTTCTCTCTCTAATCCCCATCATCATCATCTACAACCCTACAAAAAAACATCGGCATCAACGAACACGTGCGGTCAGTCAGACAAATGAACATACATCGCAGAACAGATAAAATGGCAAAAAATAACCATAAAAAAAACGCAAAAAATAAAGGAAATTTTCTGCATAGTTCGTCGACGCAGATGTACTAGAGCATTACAAGGGGCGCTGGGGGAGATGACAGGTCAGAAAGATGAAGGGAGGAAGCGGTCGGGGGCGGGAGGGGGTATGGAGGGGAAAGAAAAAAAAGGAGGGGGAAGGATGGGTATGGAGGGGGAAAAAGAAAAGTAGGAGGAAGGAGGGGTATGGAGGGAGGAGAAGAAGCGAGGGGGAAAAGAGGAAGAGGAGGGGTGGAGGAGGAAGAAGAAAGAAAACAATATGGCGTGGAGGAGGAGGCTAAGGATTAGGATAAAGATGAAAATGAGGAGGTGGAAGAGGAGGGAAAAGGATAAGGAAAAAGAGGAAAAGTAGCAGCAAAAGAAGAGAAAGAAGAAAGAAGAAGAAAAGGAGAAGAAAAAACGCGCAGACGGGCGAGCGGACCCAGGTAGCGGCTCGGCGGAGCAGCAGCGGCGGCAGCGGCGGCGGCGGCCGGGCGGACCGATCGACGTTGGCCGACGAAACTCACCTGTATTGAAGAAGTCGTCAGGTGTGCGGCCGGCGGCCATGAGCCACTTGAGCCAGTCGATGGTGTCCCAGTTCTTGATGCGCATGGCCGGGTTGAGTAGTAGGTCCAGTAGCTCCGGCAGCACCTGTTGAGGAAGGACCGAGTGTCATTGGGGGTCGTGGGGAGCCATGAGACATCAATAGTGAAAACCGGTTGCATCATCATGACCAAAACTAATGATCTGATACGAACACGCCGCCGTAATGATTATCAATATCAGTTTATTTCCCAATCCTTTTTGTGGTCATTCTCTAAATTACGAAAAACAACTACTGATAATGATAAAGAATTTAAAAAATCATAATATTCACCAACAAATAAACATACAGTAGACACATACACATACATAGTTAATATAGGCTACACATAAAACAAACCGATTTACATAGGTATGTACATCAGGCACATTTTATATTCTTAGATCGTAGCGCGTCAGACCATATATCACGAAAACATAGGGTCGATAAAACAGAACACGACCATGAAAGGATCGATGTTAATGACTAAAAAATTGAGGAGGGGCGAAGGGGGAGGGAGACGGAGGGGATTGAATGAGGAGAGGAGGGAGTGAGATGGGGAGTGAGATGGGGAGGAGAGGAGGGAGTGAGATGGGGAGAGAGGAGGGAGGAGGGAGGGAGGGGAGGAGAGGAGGGAGTGAGATGGTGAGGAGAGGAGGGAGTGAGATGGAGAGGAGAGGAGGGAGTGACATGGGGAGGAGAGGAGGGAGTGAGATAGGGAGGATATAAGGGAGTCAGATGGGGAGGAGGATGAAAAGGAGACGGATTTTTTAAAGAGGATAAGAAGGGTAAGGGGTAAAGGAGATGTGGAGGGGGGGAGGGAGGACAGGGGCCGTTACCAAGACGTCGCATTAATTCCAAGAACCAAGATAAGAAAAATGAGGAGGACGCTGTTGCCAAATCCGTATGAATGAATCACCATAAAACTGCTCAAAGTATCCTTTTCTCAGAGATAAAAAAAGAACTAAAAGAAAGAAGGAAAAGAAAAGAAAAGAAAAGAAAAACAATACAAGTAACTGCCAATAGAACCATTCCTCTTTTCCGTTCAATTTTTCTTCATCTATTTATACCCTTTCACTGACAATTATTTTTTTTAATTTCCTGAATAATCTCGTGAAAGGGTTGAAGATCTGGAGAGAAAAGTATAAGTGGAAGAGACAGAAGAGGAGAGGAGGAGGAGGAGGAGGAGGAGGAGGAGGAGGAGGAGGAGGAGGAGGATGAGATGAAGAAGGGGAGGGTGGGAGGGTGGTGGTGGGTGTGGGAGAAGGCACAGTGTAAGGGAAAGAAGAGGGAAATGGTAATAAAGCAGAAGGAAAGAGAAGGGAAATAGAAGGGAGAGAAAGAGGGGATGTGTCACGTACGTTTTCATAGCAAACCATAAGAAACCAGTCAGACAAGGATAAAAAAAATATATATATTCGCATCCCAGAACAGTAAATAATTTTTCTTCCTTTTCAATGGTAGCATATGCTGATACTTAAGACTTTAGCTTCTAGGGAATAAGCCAAAATCGTAAAAAAAAAAATACTACCGCGAGCCAATGGCCGACTCCCCATGACAGTTGCGATACGTTCACAGGAAAATTTGAATAAATATTCCTGGTATTTAGAAAGAATGACAGAGAAAGCATAAGAGGAGAAAGAAAAAAACGGGAGAGGCAGAGAGACTGGGGGTGATAAAAGGGAAAAAACGGAGGGAGATGGTGGAAGGGAGGGAGGGGAGAGTGGAGGAGGAGGGTGGAGGTAGGTGGGAAGTAGGAAGGAGGGGGGAGGTAGGGGGAAGGGTGGGAGGGGGGAGGGGAGAGGGTGGGAGGTAGGGAGGAGGAGAGGGTGGAGGTAGGAGGAGGGAGAGAGAGGGGAGGAGGTGAGGGTGGGAGGTGAGAGAGAGAGAGAGAGAGAGAGAGAGAGAGAGAGAGAGAGAGAGAGAGAGAGAGAGAGAGAGAGAGAGAGAGGAGGAGAGAGAGAAGAAGAGAAAAGAAAGAGAAAGGAGAAAGAGAGAGAAGAAAAGAGAAAGAAAATGAAAGAGAAGGAAAAGGAGGAAAAAAGAAAATGAGAAGAGAGAGAAGAAAAGAAAAGAAAAAAAAAGGGAAAAAAATGTGAAAAGAAAAAGGCGAGAGGGAAGAAGAAAAGAAAAGACACAGAAAGGAGAAACAGCGAACAGAAAAGAAAGAGAGAGAAACAGCACAGCGTTCGCCTCTGCGTCCTCCACTTAAGAGGCTTTACACAACTTTTCCCCAGAAAGACATACCGCTGACGTCATAGCAAAACGCACAATATCACGAAATCAGAGTGTTCTGTGGCCGCGTGAGTGACATTCACAAAGGAAACTTGTTAGTGCAAGCCGACAAAATGCTACCCTCAACACCCAAAGCTCCGTATCAACTCAGAATACAAAAATAGACAGTGAAGGAAAGAAAAATGCGTTAACAATTCTTATCACATCCAATCCTACGTATATTCAAGCTGTTTATTATGCGCTACGCAGGGGACTTTAAACAACGATAATAACAATAATTGAACGGCATACGGCTATCAAGATCAGTAAAATACAACACTAAAACAAACCAAAGATAAGATGTACAAGAACCCTTACGACACATTGACTTACCTGAGCTAAATCTAATTTTCAGTAAAAAAAAAAGAAAGAAAGAAAAAAAAAAAGGTTTTGTCAAGAAAATAGATTCTAAGGCATCGGCACCAAATATGTCCAAGTAAAGGAATTAGAAGCGTTACTCTTCCTTTCATTTATTTCATGAGAAATATAAAAATATAAAACACGAGAGAGCGCGAGCTCGATATATCTATATATATACTTTATATATATATATATATATATATATATATATATATATATATATATATATAAGTATATATATATATATATATATATATATAAGTATATATATATATAAGTATATATATATATATATATATATATACTTATATATATATATATATATATATATATATATATATATATATAGTATATATATATATATATATATATATATATATATATATTATATATATATATATATATAATATATATATATATATATATATATATATATATATATATATATATATTATATAGTAGAGAGAGAGAGAGAGAGAGAGAGAGAGAGAGAGAGAGAGAGAGAGAGAGAGAGAGAGAGAGAGAGAGAGAGAGAGAGAGAGAGAGAGAGAGAGAGGAGAGAGAGAGAGAGAGAGAGAGAGAGAGAGAGAGAGAGAGAGAGAGAGATACAAATCCCTAGCGACTATACAAAGATCCACGACAACCAACATCCCCCAGAAGAGCGAGTACAAACAAAAAACAAACACCAAGCGCTGTGGCCCAAGAATGCCTCGCCAAAACAGAGTTCAACCCCAAGCCCGTTCCTTTCCCTTGCTCCCCCAATCCCTCTCGATCGTTCCAACCCGCCACCGCGATCCCCCTGAGGCGTGCCAGCGACAACCCCGATCCCTCATCTACTGCGCTCCTTCGTCTTGATTGTCGAGCTGTCGCGTCGCTGACTTCAGTGAAGCCGTCGATAAACAAAGGGCCCCGCGGTGCAACCAATGGCATGGGCGGCGATGGACGACGTCTCGGGCCGTCACCACGCCCACGCGAGGAGAAAATCCACGGGCGCACTGTTTTCCTTCATTTGTTTGTTTGCCCGAGTGATTTCGAAAGGTGAGAGATTCTTGACAACGGACCAACTTAAATGTAGAAAAGAAAAGCAAATATTAAATGGCGAATATGAAATCCTAAAAATATCAAATCGTCCGTTTCGCCTCACTCTTTTTCTACAAGTTATCATACAAAAATGATAACACACACACACACACATACACACACACACACACACACACACACACACACACATATATATATATATATATATATATATATGCTTATAACACTCACATCCACTACATATATTCACAAAAGGGAATAAAACCCCACCTTCTAACTTCGTTCCCAATCCGCGAGTACCACGAAAGACGCAGACCATTAAAATCTAAAACCGATACTGGACTTCCATATGTCGATATCAATCAACCTGCTTATTAGGCAACTTAATACCACTAATAGTATCTTACGAGCATACCCAAGACTGTTATGGGAATCTGATGACATAACACGACGATGGTACGTTTCTGAATGCTACTCTACTCTGTACCACTGGCTCTTTAATGGCATAGAGGCCGAGTAAAACTAGCTCTTTCTCTCGCTGCTCTTTAATGCGTCTCACTCTTGCATCCGAGGAGAGCTACTACGCACCAGTATGCATGGTTTATAAAAAGCTTTTCCATGAATAGAAAAAAGTCACAATAAAGGAAAGAGATATAAAAGAACTGGAAGAAATGACGAAAGAATCCCACTCCCTCAAGACACGAGAGAAATGACGAGAAATTAACCATCTCTGTACGACGTTTCATGGCGACTTCTCCGTCTCCCGTTGCACCGACCATGGCCATGCGAGGCCCGGTGAGAATAGCCTGTATCAAGCCAAACTGAAGACAGGGCTTTTATGGAAATGATAATAATACGCTGGGTGGATTAGATAAGAAATCATATGCATACATAAAAATTGTGTCCTTACAACACGCCAGCAATTTGGCGTCACAATAGCAACAACGTGTGTGCTGGGAGGTTATCTGATAAGCATTGCTCCTTTGATTGTGCGTGGTGTGTGGGCGAATAAATCCTAAATATTTATCAATTAATCTATATTTTTTCTATACATCCCGAACTTCTTTCTCGTAATCATACATACATAAACGTATACAAATGTATGTGAAAGCACTTTTACATATCCACTGTCTCAACATAAACATCTATTTATCAATCAACCAATCAATTAATTAATCTGTCGATATGCTAAACTCTTTATTTATCAATCTATCCATAGCATCAATCACTCCAAAACACTATATATGAACACGGTAATAGATAAACGCCAACACATAAACAACAAAAACTACAACGGCACACTATAATTAAAATCAACCCGAGTGTAAGCACCTGTCAAACACACGATGCAAGCCCGTCTGCGCATCCGGAAATTTCTTTCTCCCTGGAAATATCATGAGCCGAAGGACGAGGCGAGAGAGAGAGAGAGAAAAAAAAGCGTTAGGCAACGTTCGGCGAGGAAAGACGGAGTCCGCGTCTCGAAGGCGAACACGGTCTACGCGCACGACTCGGAGGCGATCGTCGACGGCGCTGACGGAACACGCACGGAAATCGACGCCTCGGGAGGGTGTAATGGGGACAAGCACGTGTGTCGCTACGAAATAGGCAAGATCACACTAAAAGAAATAAAAACAATAATAAACGATATTAGTGAAGGTGGTGATGATAGTAGGAGTGGTGATGGTGATATGAAAGAGAGAGAGAGAGAGAGAGAGAGAGAGAGAGAGAGAGAGAGAGAGAGAAGAGAGAGAGAGAGAGAGAGAGAGAGAGAGAGAGAGAGAGAGAGAGAGAGAGAGAGAGAGAGAGAGAGAGAGAGAGAAAGAGAGAGAAGAAAGAGAGAAAGAAGAAAGAAAGAAGAGAGAAAGAAGAAAGAAGAAAGAAAGAAAAAGAAGAAAGAAAGAAAGAGAGAGAGAGAAGAGAAAGAAAGAGAGAGAGAGAAAATCAAATTACAAAACAGACTAGACGCTCGGTAAAAACGTCATGAAATGGCAATCAGTCCCGAGTGATTGAACTTTTCTCCTCGAGGATCACCAATCGAACATAAATCTTATATGCCTCAAGGGTTACACTGCAACACGCTGCTTATCTTATATGATAAACGTGTCCGAAAGCGATATATTATCAAATGCATTACAAGCAACACGCTTACCCTCATGACGCAAGCTGTTAATGTTCCTGGAAACACAGTAAAACGAAACCACTTTTGGTCTGACGGAAAAAAAACTGTGGAGGCGTTCTCTCTTTCCATCCCTCCCTCCTCCACCCACCCTCTCGTCTCTCTTCCATCCACTCCCCCACCCCCCTCTCTCACTCGCTCTTCCCTCCTCCCCCCCCT